>JAJPUD010012111.1:0-50952 GCA_023553655.1 Myrmecobius fasciatus
ATCTGAAAATTGTCTGTTCATATCCCTTGACCACTTATCTATTGAAGAGTGGCTTGAATTCTTATATATATGAGACAATTCTCTATAAATTTTAGAAATGAGGCCTTTATCAGAACGATTAAATGTAAAGATGATTTCCCAATTTGATGCTTCCCTCCTAATCTTGTCTGCATTTGTTTTGTTTGTACAGAAACTTTTTAACTTAAAATAATCAAAATTATCCATCTGGTGTTCAATTAGGAGTTCCAGGTCTTCTTTGGACATAAATTTATTCCCTCTCCACAGGTCTGAGAGATAAATTATATTACGTTCCTCTAACTTGCTTACAAAGTCCCTCTTTATATCTAGATCATGAACCCATTTAGATCTTATCTTGGTATGTGGTGTTAGGTATGGATAAAGCCCTAATTTCTTCCACACTAGTTTCCAATTTTCCCAGCAGTTTTTGCCAAATAGTGAGTATTTATCCCAAAAGCTGGGGTCTTTGGGTTTATCGAACACTAGATTGTTAAGGTTATTGCCTAGGTTGTCCTGATAACCTATCCTGTGCCACTGATCGACTGCTCTATTTCTTAGCCAGTACCAAACGGTTTTGATGACTGCTGCTTTATAATATAGTTTTAGATCTGGTACAGCAAGGCCACCTTCATCTGCCTTTTTTTTCATTGATCCCCTTGAAATCCTTGACCTTTTGTTCTTCCAAATGAACTTTGCTACTATTTTTTTCTAGATCTGTAAAATAATTTCTTGGGAGTTTGATTGGTATGGCACTAAATAAGTAGATTAGTTTGGGTAGTATTGTCATTTTTATTATGTTCGCTCTGCCTACCCATGAGCACTTAATATTTTTCCAATTGATTAGGTCTGATTTTATTTGTGTGGAAAGTGTTTTGTAATTTAGTTCGTATAGTTTCTGACTTTTCCTTGGCAGATAGATTCCCAAATATTTTATACTATCATCTGCTATTTGGAATGGAATTTCTTTTTGTATCTCCTGCTGCTGAACTTTATTGGTAATATATAAAAATGCTGATGATTTATGTGGATTAATTTTGAATCCTGCAACTTTGCTAAAGTTGTGAATTGTTTCTAGTAGTTTTTTAGTTGAGTCTCTAGGGTTCTCTAAGTATACCATCATGTCATCTGCAAAGAGTGATAATTTGGTTTCTTCATTACCTACTCTGATTCCTTTTATCTCTTTTTCTTCTCTTATTGCTAAAGATAACATTTCTAATACAATATTAAATAGTAATGGTGACAGTGGGCAGCCTTGTTTCACTCCTGATCTTATGGGGAATGGTTTTAGTTTGTCTCCATTACATATGATGCTTGCTGATGGTTTTAAATAGATGCTGCTGATCATTTTAAGGAAAAGCCCATTTATTCCTATACTCTCTAGTGTTTTTAATAGGAAAGGGTGTTGGATTTTATCAAATACTTTTTCTGCATCTATTGAGATAATCATATGGTTTTTGTTAATTTGGTTATTAATATAATTAATTATGCTGATAGTTTTCCTAATATTGAACCAGCCCTGCATCCCTGGTATAAATCCTACTTGGTCATAGTGTACTATCCTGGGGATGACTTTCTGTAATCTCATTGCTAAAATCTTATTTAAAATTTTTGCATCAATATTCATTAGGGAAATTGGTCTATAGTTTTCTTTCTCAGTTTTTACCCTACCAGGTTTAGCTATCAGCACCATATCGGTCTCATAGAAGGATTCTGGCAGTATACCTTCTGTCCCTATTTTCTCAAATAGTTTGTGTAGCATTGGAATCAATTGTTCTTTGAATGTTTGGTAGAATTCACATGTAAATCCATCTGGCCCTGGAGATTTTTTCTTAGGGAGTTGGTTAATGGCTTGTTCTATTTCTTTTTCTGATATGGGGCTATTTAAATAATTTATATCCTCTTCTGTTAACCTGGGCAATCTATATTTTTGTAGATATTCCTCCATTTCATTTAGATTATCAAACTTACTGGCATAAAGTTGGGCAAAATAACTCCTAATTATTGCTCTAATTTCCTCTTCATTGGAGGAAAGTTCTCCCTTATCATTCTTGAGACTAACAATTTGATTTTCCTCTCTCCTTTTTCTTATCAAATTAACTAAAGGCTTATCTATTTTGTTGGTTTTTTCATAGAACCAACTCTTAGTTTTATTTATTAACTCAATAGTTTTCTTGTTTTCGATTTTATTAATTTCTCCTTTTACTTTTAGAATTTCCAATTTGGTATTTAATTGAGGGTTTTTAATTTGTTCTTTTTCTAGTTTTTTTAATAATAAGCCCAATTCATTGATCTTTTCTTTCTCTATTTTATGCAAGTAAGCATCTAGAGATATAAAATTACCCCTTATAACAGCTTTGGCCGTATCCCACAAATTTTGGTATGTTGTCTCCTTATTGTCATTCTCCTGGATGAAATTATTGATTGTGTCTATGATTTGCTCTTTCACCCATTCATTCTTCAGGATTAGATTATTTAGTTTCCAATTACCTTTTGGTTTATTTTCTCCTGGACTTATGTTGCATGTGATTTTTATTGCATCATGATCTGAAAAGGATGCATTTACTATTTCTGCCTTTCTGCATTTGATTTTAAGGTTTTTATGCCCTAATATATGGTCAATTTTTGTATATGTTCCATGGACTGCTGAGAAAAAAGTAAACTCTCTACTGTCTCCATTCAACTTTCTCCATAGATCTATCATACCTAACTTTTCTAACAATTGGTTTATCTCCCTAGTTTCTTTCTTGTTTATTTTGTAGTTTGATTTATCTAATTCTGAGAGAGCAAGGTTGAGATCCCCCACTAGTATCGTTTGGCCGTCTATTTCTTCTTGCATCTCTCTTAATTTCTCCCCTAGGAATTTGTGTGCTATTGCACTTGGTGCATATATATTTAATATAGATATTGCTACATTATCTATGGTACCCTTTAATAGAATATAGTTTCCTTCCTTATCTCTTTTGATTAGATCTATCTTGGCTTTTACTTGATCTGAGATAAGGATTGCTACCCCTGCTTTTTTTTGTTCACCTGAAGCATAATATTTTCTGCTCCAGCCGTTTACCTTCATTCTATATGTGTCACTATGTTTTAAATGTGTTTCTTGTAGACAACATATTGTGGGATTCTGGTTTTTAATCCAGTCTGCTATCCGCTTCCGCTTTATGGGAGAGTTCATCCCATTCACATTCACAGTTAGAATAACTAATTCTTTATTTCCTGCCATCTTATTTACCCTCGTTATGTTTTCCCCTTTCCTTTCCCCTTTCTCCCTTCCCCCCTCCTCAGTACTTTGCTTTTGATGACCCCTCCCCCAAACAATACTCCCCTTTCCTTTCCCCTTTTTCCCTTCCCCCCTCCTCAGTACTTTGCTTTTGATGACCCCCTCCCCCAAACAATACTTCACCCTTTAGATCCCCTCCCCCTGTTTTTATTCCTTTCCCCTGATTCTTCTATTTTCCCTTCTATTAGTTTGTCCCTTACTTTTCCTCCTTTTCCTCCCACTTCCCTCTAGCAACAGACAAGTTTCTATGTGAAATCAAATGTCTGATATACACTTTTAGAGCCCAACCTGATGAGAGTAAAATTTACACAGTGCTCATCTCCCTCCCCTCTTTCTCTTAATTATATTAGGTTTTCTTTGCCTCTTCAAGTGATTTTAACCTTGTTTTTACCTCCTTTTTTTTTTAGATCTTATTTTACCACTTTTTCCCTCTTTTCCCCAGTATGACAACATTTTCCCCTCTAGTTCTCTTTTTCATATTATCAAAGTAATATCTAGTTAATTATACCCCCAAACTTTGAGTATCTCCCTAGTAGCAATAAAGTTCTCAAGAGACCTTTCCTTTTTACCTTTTTATGCATCTCTTGAGTTTTGTGTTTGGGTGTCGAATTTTTTGTTCAGATCTGGTCTTTTCATTAGAAATAGGTGAAATTCACCTATATCATTGAATGACCATCTTCTTCCCTGGAGGATAATGCTCATTCTAGCTGGATAGGTTATTCTTGGCTGTAATCCAAGTTCCTTTGCCCTTCGGAATATCTGGTTCCATGCCCTTCGATCCTTCAGTGTGGAAGCTGACAAATCCTGTGTGATTCTAATTATTGAACCTCGGTATTTGAATTGTTTCTTTCTAGCTGCCAGCAGAATCTGTTCCTTGGTGCTATAGTCCTGAAATTTAGCCACGATATTCCTTGGGGTCTTAATTTTGGGGTCTCTTTCAGGAGGTGATCGGTGAATTCTTTCGATGTTGATTTTGTCCTTTGATTCTACAATCTCAGGGCAGTTTTCTTTCAGGATTTCCTGGAAGATAGTGTTTAGATTCTTTTTTTCATCATGGCTTTCAGGAAGTCCAATAATCCTTAGATTGTCTCTCCTAGATCTATTTTCCAAGTCAGTTGTTTTTCCTAGGAGATATTTCATATTTTCTTCTAATTTTTCATTTTTTTGTTTTTGTTTGACTGATTCTTCAAGTCTTAGTGAGTCATTCACTTGCATTTGTTCAATTCTTATTTTTAAAGTGTTGTTTTCTTCAGTTACCTTTTTAAGCTCCTTTTGTAACTGGCCAATTTGTTCCTTGCACTCTTTTTCCACTTCACTAATTTTATTTTTTAATAAATTGGTGTCTTTTTCATATCTCTTTCGCAGGGCATCATATCCTTCTTGCACTGATTTCAGTTTATTTTCCCATTTATCCTCCAGCTCTCTTTTGAGGTTCTTTATGCAGTCTTCCAGAAAGGCCTTTTGAAAAGGGGACCAGTGATGGTCCTGGCTAATGTTCTCTGGATTTTTGTCTAAAGGAACCTCTGGCTCTTCGGTCGTTTCTTTGCCTTGATAAAAGCTGTCTATGGTGAGAGCTCTCTTTTGCTTCTTCATCATATTTTTTTTTAGACAGTGTGGATATCTCTTTAAGGTAGGGGAAAAAAAAAGCGGAGGCTGCAAAAAGCTTTGCCCTGGGGCACTTCGGCGAGTTGACTTAAGGTGCTGGGCCGGTGGGGGCTAGGACTAAGTCCGAATTACTCCTTAAACAAGGCAAGTCTGCCAGAACACCTGTCCCCAATCAGGGCAGAGTGTCCCGAGTGCCTCAGATAAGCTCCAGGTGTTTGGAATTTGGAGTTTGGAGTTTGGAATTTCTTCCACGATGAGCCGAGCTGAGTCCCACCCTCACTTCCGGCCTGCACAGTTGTCGTCTATTTATCTCTCTGTCCAAATCCGACTAACCTGATATGAAGTTATCCAGAGAGCTGTGCCCAAATATTTCTGAGTTCGTTGACTTGAAGATCAGTTCGGAGGCTTATTTTATTGTTGATTTGAGAGAAGATCGGAGGAGAGGCAGAAAGTCACCTTTTCACTCTGCCATCTTGGCTCCGCCCCACCATTAAGTTTCCATGTCACTCCTTTAAGTTATCAGAGGGCTTTGTTAAAATAAAAACCAGGAAGGACAAATAATGAACCCTTCTTAACTACTTTATCCATTTCTATAGTAAAACCATATTTCTTTTATTATATGCTCATAAAATCACAGAATTTGAATTCTCCATTAGAATGTAAGATACTGGAGGACTGGAATTATTATTTTTTGCCTTTTCTTTGTATTCATAGCATTTAGTGACAGTATCTTGTATATAGTACTTGGTTAATTAAATATTTATTAACTGATGGATAGACTCTAAAGATTGGAAGGGACCCTTGTCTTAATAGAAATCCTCTTCTTGGAGAAATTCTATCTTAAAGAACCTTTCTTCCAGACTACCTTAAACTTCATCACTTAAATGTCCTTGGCTTCAATTGATCCCT
This sequence comes from Myrmecobius fasciatus, assembly GCA_023553655.1. Lineage (NCBI taxonomy): Eukaryota > Metazoa > Chordata > Mammalia > Dasyuromorphia > Myrmecobiidae > Myrmecobius > Myrmecobius fasciatus. The sequence continues at coordinate 5,816 of JAJPUD010012111.1, forward strand.
GCACGTGTCTAGAACTGGCATATTCATTACTAAAGGACTAAATGTTTTTCAGTTGCCATCATCTCTCTTTATGGTATAAGGCATCTTTCCTTTTGAAAAGTGAGGATTAAGGAACCATGTTTATTGAAGGTTGCCATAGGTTACTAATGGCTTAGAGTTGAAAATACTTATGACCCATATTGAAGACTCCACTGACCAGAGAATTTTAGTATTCTTAGAAATGCTTCAACCCTGACAAGAGGCCAGTTAAACACACACTAGGAAAAGGCAGGGAGTTGCTTAGCTGGCTTTACTATAAAGGATATTAATGATATTTCTTTGGAGTGGCTTAAAAAAGGAATGTAAATAATAAGGATATATCATAGACCAACACATGCCTAGGATATCCCATCTTAAGTGTTCAATTTATTAAGAAAATAAAACCCAAACTTGGCTTGCTAGCAAGTTTATGGGGAACTGTCAACAATTCCTCATTTGAGTAATTATAAGTGCTTCGTTAGCACTCTACAATGCCATTTGGCAGAATAAGTGAACATTCTTTGCAACAAAGAAAAGATTATTTTAGGTTCTCATTAGAGAACTACATTTTATGTTGGGTAAAATGTCTTGCCAAATGTCCTGGGCACCAAGTACTTATCATCCACTCATATCTGTATATGATAACAGGACTGCACAGTGCTGAGGCAGTCTGGATACTGTCAGGCTTTCTTCTGCAAAGAGAATTAGGCATTTGCCTAAGTAGAAAATATTTAAAATTCCAAGAGTTGAAGAGTTTCTGTGGCAGCAGAATCTAATTAGAATACTTCTTTGCAGATTTTGAAAAATAAATTTTTACTTGGTAGTTTTAGATTTGGGAATTTTCTCACTGCCGTTTTTTAATTTTTGAAATTTTAACACATATCTTTTGTTGTTCTATCATCATTTCTGAATATATTCTTCCTTTCTCCCCACCCAATAAAATTTTCTTGTAAAATAAAAAAAAAAGAAAAATAGAAAAGTTCAGCAAAACCAACAGAACATACCATTCAAATCTGACAGTATTTGTATCTCTCTCTCCCTCTGCAAAAGAGGAAGGACTGACTCATTATATTTTAAAATTAAAACCTAGATATTACAAGGACACTCTGATGGTACACATTTTATATATTATGATATTGCCATCTCTATTTTAGGTATGAGTTAATTGAAGTCATTTACATGTATCTCAAAAAACAAATATAAAGGGAGAAGATCTCAATGAAGAATAGATTTTAAATTACTTGATAATATGTTTTTCTGACTTTTCCATAAAATGTCAATCTAAATATAAAATTGACTAAAATCCATGAAATGCAGGAAATATGTGGTATTCTATTTGACACCTAGCTCTTAACACTTACTATGGCTCAAGTTCCCATCCACATTTATATTGAGTCCAGAATGTCAGCACCAATTTTTCCAGTTTTACTGAAGGGCCTGTTGGCTTCATACATGGGGGAGATAGAACCTTGTTGCCAAATTGCTCATGGATCCTAAAGTTAGCACATCTCCTAGAACTATATATTGGCATTCCCACTGATGAAGTTCAGCAGGAAACTTAACTGAACATTTATAATTTCAAAATGATAGGAATACCTCTGCGATAGAGAGTAAGTTACATTGGGATCTCAAAACACTCTTCTGAGGCAGACTGAACTGAGTTAACAAAAACTCTGTTCTTTTATCCTCAGTTACAGTATAACTTGTGACATGGCTATCAGACATGCCTTTCTTGACAACAGAAATCATTAGCTCTCCAGTTGGGCTTTGTGATCTCCAGAAAGGAAGACAAAATTAATTCTGAAACTCATGTCTCCCCAGCAAATCTGTCCCTGGGGACTCTGTTCCCTCTGATTAGAGAGAGTAGTGAGTGGGCATCTGATCCTTCACCATTTGAGAAGGGCTCTTAGGGAGAGAATCTCATCATTTCCCTCTTGGCTACTGTCTTGAATTTCATGATTCTAGAAACACATTATCCTGCAAGATGAAATAAAGTCTGAAGCTCTCACTTCCTAAGTGAGTCCCTTTCTGGGTCCAGGTCTTAACTTTCCCCGCTCCCTTCAGCTTTGCTTTTTTATATATATTCTTGTGCAGTGCCTTGTTTCAGTTAGATCGTAAGCTCCATGAAGGCATGGACTGTCTTATACTTTTGTTTTCCTAACACTTAGCAAAGTGATTGGCACTTATGAAGTGCTTAGTAAATGTTTATTGACTATTGACTCTGATTACCTATTCCAAAGTCCAAGATATTGATTGAGGTAAATATTGATTCAGGAAATATCATAAAGTTGATACTAGGTGGTGGTACAATAAAGAAAAAATCTAGGCTTAGAGTCGGGAAGATCTGAGTTTAAATTCAATTTGAGGTACTTACTAGCTGTGCTATCCTGGGCAAGTCCCTTCACTTTTGTTTGTCTTAGTTTCTTAACTGTAAAAATGATCATAATAGTACCTATTTCTAAGGATTGTTGTGTCCATCAAATGAAATGATATTTGTAAAATACTTAGCACAGTTCCCGAAACAAAGAAATCTAATACATGCTTTTGTCCATCACTTCTTTTTCCTTCCTTCTTGTCTTTCTTCTTTTGTTCTTTCCTTCCTTCCCTTCACTCCTTCCTTTGCTACTTCTGTCCTTTGTTTCCTTTTCTCTCTCTCTCCCTCCTTCTTTTCCTTTTCCCCTTCCTTCTCTTGTTCCTTCCTTCCCTATTTATGAATGAAACAAAAGAGTTACCTATTTCTATTCAATGGATGAAGTTGGGTAATGTTTATAATTAAATACAGATTCAGATTTGTCTTTGTTATTGGACTGTCAATGTTATTTAATATTTTCCTAACATTTCATCAAAACACAACTTTAGAAATAAGATTAAGGTACTGACTTTAGTAAGCAAGGTATTTATGAAACAATAATATAGATATTTGGCTTATTACATGTGCCAAGCAAAGGAATATACTTGGTTTCTTAGTTCATATAAACAGAATCAGTTTTATTTCCAGACTTCAGGTTTTCCTAAGAATTTCCCTCTTTCTTCTTCCTGTTTCTCTCCTTTCTTTCTCCATCATCCCTTACCTGAACTATTGATCTTCCTATCTCATATCTCTTTTCTTGCCAATCTATTCTCCATATAACTGTCAAAATAATTTTTCTTAAGCACAAGTCTAACTAGATCATTCCCCTACTCAGTAAATTCCAGTGATTCTTTCTAAGAGCCTCTATTTGATTTTTAGGGCTTTTCATATCTTGGACTCGAAGTATCTTTCCAGCATCATTATGTTACTCCCTTCCCCATGTTTTCCCATCTTGCCAAACTGGCCTCTTGTATATCACTTCAGCTACTCCCCACCCTCCCACTTACACCATTGCCTTTGAATTATCCATCTCCCATTCTTGGAATGTTCTCTGACCTCACCTCTACCTCATAAAATTTTTAACTTCCTTGAAAACTTAACTAAGTACTACATTCTACTTGAAGCTTTTCCTGATTCCCTCACAATTGTTAGTGCCATCTTCATAAACTACCCTTTATTTTGTATTTACATTAAATATATTTATATTTCTACATGCTGCTTCTCTGATATGATAAAGTTTTTTGTGAACTGAGACTATATTATTTTGATTTTTCTGCTTTCAGTATCTAGCTCAGTGCCTGGCACATTGAAAGTGGTTTTTGTTGTTGTTCAGTCATTTCAGTAGTTTCCAACTCTTCATGATTGAATTTGGGTTTTTTTTGGCAAAAACATTGAAGTGGTTTATCATTTCCTCCTCCAGCCTTTTTTTTTTTTTTTACAGATGATGAAACAGAGGCAAACAGAATTAAGTAACTTGAGCAGGGTCACAGAACTAGTGAGTGTCTGAAGCCAGTTTTAAACTCAGGAAGATGAGACTCCCTGATTTCAGCCCAAAACTCTATTCACTGTATCACCTAGCTTCAAAGTGTTTCTTGATTGATTTTTATAGAGCTATATACCTTCAGTTATGTGGTACCATTTAGTGAACTCTTTAGAGATAGTGTCTTACAGAATTGGATTTCAGTATATTGTGTCATTATGCACTATCTTGAAAGACTTCTTCTTAGACCTTTTCTAACCTGAAGATCAGGAGCAGTCCTAGTTAATATTTTAGTTCTGTTAATAGTGAAGTCTGTCTATCTGTACACACATATATAAATATATATATACATATATTCATACATATATTCTTTCTACCAACATAAGCTGCAATCCTACTATAATTTAATAGATGTCTTTGGGAGTTGCCTGAAAGTCAGGTAAGAGAAGCAATTTGCTCAAAATTATACAGACAATGATTGTAGGAAGTGGGAGTTGAAGTCAGGTCTACCTGACTCCAGGCTCAACAATCTGTCTACTGTTATGCTGTCTCTTTTCCACTGGGTACACTACTCAAGAAAGAAAAAAGAAAGAAAGGTACTGTACCTGGCACCTGCCATGTACGCAGAGGTCATTCTCATAGGGCCCACAGGGTGTGCCATCAAGGACCCTGTCTGCTATCAGCACGGGAGACTCCTTTCCCAGAGGAGAGCAGTAGAGCTCACAAGGTTTATCTGAGGGGAAAAATTATATGTTATTATATATATGTTACATATATATATATATTTGTATATGAATTTGTGTATAACAAAAGTAATTATGAAGAGAAGTAATATCAGGCAAACAAAAAGTAGAATAGGAAGACTCCAGTTTTTTTCTTTAAAGCAAACAACAGAAAATATAGCTCATTAAATATCCACACATATTTGATATCTAAACATTCAGAGGAAGGGAATGGAATTAAGTTGTCAAGATGAACAGAAAGATAGAACCACACAGACAAGAATGCAAAATCCCTCTTTGTTTCCAAAGCTTTTCTCTTTACATTACAGATGTGAATTATTTACTTTTTCAAAGAGCATTTTTAGGTACTAAGCTCATCAAATATTTTATAATGTGATATACTGGTATACAAGATTTCACATGCATTAGATAGGTATAATGTAGTAATAGGATAGTGTTGAGTATGGTGCATGTTATCTTGGTGAATTTTATTTTCACTTACAGTAAGGGAATGAGTGAGAGGGGTCAGAAGGGGGAGTCAAGAGAACAGTAAATGAAACTTCCCTGGGAAGGATATGGGGTTAGAAGCTACACATGCAGGAAGAAAATTTCATCTTGTAGAATAATCTTTTTTTTGTATATTGAAAAAAAATAACTGACCAAGTAGTTATTAGGGAAATAATTCTGTTTATAAGGGATACAATGTGAATAAAGCAAAACAACATATATAGAGAGTGAAAAAGCTCAAGGAAGAAGTCATAGACTCTTGGCCCTGGAAAGAAGTTTAGAAGTCATTTGATCCAACTTCTACAATTTGTATGAATGCCCTCTACAATGTCCTAGAGAGCTGAGCATCAAACCTCTACCTAAACATTATTAATGACAGGAAATTTAATAAAGCAATCCTTCCAATTTTTTGGCAGCTAAAAATTTGTCTCCCTGCAACTTTGGCCACATTGGTTCTAGTTCCATCTCCTAAAAACATGCAAAATAAACCTAATCTCTTCCCTGCCATAGTATTTCAAATGTTTTAAGACTGTGCTTAAAAGTTCCCCATGAGTTTTCTCTCTTCCACTCCAAGAAAGTTCAGTTCTTTGAACCACTCTTCATTGACATGGATTTCAATCACCTCATTTTCCTCACCATTTTCATTTGGAAGTCTATGTCCCTCTTACAATATAGCTTTTCAGATATGATCTAGCTAATGAAAAAGAACTATTAGCTTTCTTGTTGTGTACAGGATATTTCCCAAGCTTAAAATTGTAATAGGTTTATTTTTTTTTGTAGCCATATCATTTTGTCAAATTATATTGTGCTTGTAAGTTAACTAAAATGCCTTAGTCTTTTTATTCATTATTTGTATTTGTTTCTCTGTGTGTGTGTGTGTGTATGTGAATACACACACATATATATACACATACATATATAAATATACATATATATGTTTATGCAAATATATATATGTATACATATGCTGTATGAATTTCTGGTAAGTTTTCTTTTATTCTGTATTTGGGTACTTGACTTTCTGAATGTAAGAACTTCACATTGATCCTTACTACATTTTATCATGTTAGATTCTGTTCATTAATCCTGCCCATTGAGACTGTTTTGTATCCAGGTTCTGATGTTCCACCTATAAAGCTGTGGATCATGCAATGAGAAATGGAGAGACACATATGATGGGAACTGACTGTAGCATATTGGCCAGGAAAAACTTTAAACACTCTTAAGTTTCACCACAAACCTATTATATTGGCAAAGAGGATAGTTGTTGGAAGCACTTTGGGAAAAACAGGCATATTAATGCACTACTGGTGGATATGGGAATTGGTCCTGTCATTCTGGAAAGCAGTTTGAAACCATATTCTCAAAGTCACTAAATTGTTCATACTCTAACCCACTAATACAATCATTAGTTCTAAATTTTAAATAAAAACAAAAAGGTCTCATATATACAAAATTATGTATTTGTGGTAGCTAAAAACTAGAAACCAAGGGGATACAAAGCAATTAGGAAATAGCTGAACAAATTATGATATGTGAATATTATTAATGCCTTAAGGAACAATGAAAGAGAGCATTTGGAGAAAAACTGAGAAATTGATGAAGGGGAGATTAATTTATACAATCATCACATTACAAAGAAAAACAATTTTGAAAGATCAATAAAATGACCAAGCGAAATTTCATATGATTGATGATGAAGCATGTTACTCATCTTCTGTTAGAGCTTTTGGATTTAAAATGCAAAATGAGACATATAATTTTGGATACATTTTCCAATGTAGTACTTTTTCTTGAAAATATACACATACATATATATTATAAATACATATGTATGTATATATACATGAATACTCATGTAAATATATATTTCAAAGAAAGCCAAATTTTTCTTGTTATATAAGTATAAAGAATTTTGTTTTTCTTTTCTTTGTTTTCTTGAGGGAAAATGGGGTAAAAGGCAGAGATAAGACTGAGATAGGCTTTTCTAGCCTGACATATTTTTCACACCCTCCAAAAAAAGAAAGAAAAACAGAAGGAATCATAGACAAGAGGAAATTTTTGAAATTTGTATGTTGAATTTATTATATATTTTAAAAGAAAAACAAGCTCCATGTAAAAAGATTTGAAATTTCATGTGTAATCCTCTTTTGTTCTACAACATATGTGGAAATGTTCATTTTATTTGGTGTTTGTTAGAATAAAAATTAAAAGTGGCATAAAGGATATAGATAGAGACCTATGACTAGCAAAAAATGTGACCCAGCCATATAGAATGAAAGGTTACAAATGGATGAATCTGTGTCCCATTAGTACTATAACAAAATCAAGAAATCAAGAGGAAGGCCCTCTAATTTTTTGGGATGGGCTCCCTGTAAAATTTTGACAGGAGGAAATGCACACTAAATTTCTCTGAGGCTAACTTTTATCATCCGTAAAATGGAAATAATGATACATGTAGTATCTACTTCCCAGAGTTGTTCACTATTCCTTTCTTGTTCTCTTATCTCTATGACTTGTCTGTCTTTTTTGCTATTGTATTCCCCAATATTATTGCATGCCCCCTTTGTCCACATTCTTTTTTAAATAATTCATCAATTTTCATAGATACAATTATTATCTCTGTGCAGGTGACACAGATTTAAATAGTCTCTCCCATGAGCTTCACCAATTGGATGTTTTAAAGTATGTTCCACAGATATTTTAAACATAGCATGTCCAAAATTGAGCTTAAAACACACACACACACACACTCCTCTCTCAACTTTTTTCCTTTTCCAAACTTCATGATTTCTGTCCCAGGTACTACATTCTTCCTGACTCCTAGGTTTACACAATTGGCATTATTATTAACTTTCTACTCTCTCTCATCCCACATATTTAATCAGGTGAACAATCATTTTATTTTTTACCTCCACAATACTTCCTTTTCTTGTCTCACTTGCTACCACTTTAGTTCAGACTCTTAACACCTCTCATTTAGATTAACATTAACAACCTCTTAATTTATCTCCTGACCTTAAGTCTCTCCACACTCCAATCTGTCCTACATAGTATATATTGCCAAAATATTTCCCCCAAGAGCAGATTTGACCATGTGATTTCCCTACACAACAAACTCCAGTGGCTTCTTATTGTTTCCTGTTTCAAATATAAAGTCCTTTGTTTAGTTTCCAAAGCCCACAGAATTTGGTCCCAACCTGTTTCAAATTTGCATATGCCTCTTCGTATACTCTTGAATCCAGTCAAACTGGCATTCTCTCTCTCTATCTCTGTATCTCACATCTCCATGATGCTGTACTGGCTGTCCTACTTGCCTGGAATATATTTTATACTTACCTTTATCCCTCAGAGTTGCTATTCTTTCTTGAAAATGCAGTTCAGGTACAACATTCCATCTATCAGCTTTAATAATACCTCCAAAGCCTAGTGCTCTTCCTGCCAAACTACTATATATTTAATGAGTAATTTATGTTTTTCTTTTAATATTTATTCCATGCATGTTTATATATGTTTTTGTCTTCTCTATTAGAATATAAGGTTCTTTGTGAATGGGACTGTTTCATTCTTTGTATTTTTATTCCAGGCATCTGGCACAGGGACTGGTATTTAATAAATCAAAAGATCAAAGGAGTATTTTATATATTATATATATTTTATAGATGAATAAACTGAGGCTCAGAGAGATTAAGTGCCTTTCCCACATTCAAATATCTAGTACTTGAAGAAGGATTTAAAAATAGGTCTTCTTGATTTAAAACCTAGGACTCTTTCCACTGTACCATTGAATATTTGTTAATTGATTGGTATATAAAAGCACTCAATAAATGTGAATAAGTATTGTAATAATGTAGTAATGTAATAATAAAGTAATAATAATTATTATTATTACCATTCAAAAACACCTTTCTTTACTAGGTTTGGAGAGGGAGAGGTTAGCAAATGGTACTTATGCTCAATTAGGCTATTGATGAAGTAAGAAAATAGAAATTTTATCTATTTCTCAAAACCTATTTTGAGAAATAAAATAGGGGCTAATTTTTCAGCTAATTGATTTAGAGAAAAATTAAGGGAAACCATGACTAGGTGAAAATTTTAAAAATATCATTCATTCACCCAAACATCCAATAAATATTCATTGGGTATCTGCTATGTTCTACGTACCATGAAAGATACAAAAATGAATTAGGCATACATTTTCCATCCACAAGCAGCATGCTGTCTAGCATAAAAGATGAACATGTTAATAACTTATGATATAAGGCAGAATAAAAGTGGTATTAGAAAAGCCTCCCATGCTATAAGAACTCAAGATATTTAATATTGCTAAGATAGAGAATAGAATATGATTGACACATAATTGTGTCAATCATATTGATTTTACAGTGTCCTAATTTACTATAGTCAACTGATTTTTCTTTTAAGTGAAATAACCAAAGTAAGGTGTAGATAAGCTGAGGATTTGAGTTTCTTGCTTAATAATTATAATGATAGCTACCATTTATATCACACTTTGAGATTTACAGAATACTTTACATTTTTATTATTAGCAAACTGTTTGAGGAGCATAGCATTCCCCCTTGTAAATAAGTTACCTGGGAAAGGGAGTTTAAATTTTCCCTGGAATGAACTAGTAGCAGGTTTGATACCACTGGATAAAGCCTTGGAGTAAATATTTTCTTTCTATATTTTTCTGTAGATTGACAGTATATCCCCAAGCATAGAATTTAGAGGTGAAAAAAACTTAGATCATTTAATCCAATTCCCAGAGAAACTGAAACTCAGGGAGGCTAATCACATAGGTAGTATGTGTAGTAGAAGAGTTAAGGTTAGACTCTAAGATTCCAAAGTCCCAGAAAAATGATCTTTCCACTCATACCATGAATTGTGTGGCCGGTAAAGTTTAGCCCTACAACAGAAGAACTTGGCTAAAGGCCAAGTAAAGAGGAATGAATATATTTTACATTCCACTTCTACTTGTCCCCCTCAGAAATGGGGAAAAAAAGTTTTGGGAAGAAAAAAATGGGTTGTTTGGACAAGTAAGAATAGCCACCTAAGAAGAATATGAAAACTTGGAATAGAGCCCTACTTCAACAGAACTATTTCAAACTGATCTTGAAGAACTTCAGTGAGAAAACCAAGAGAAAAAAAAAAAAAGATCTGAAGAGTGAGAATAGGAACCTGACCTTTTTGAGGAAGTAATTTGGACACTAGGAGAAGGTCCACAGAGCAGGAAGGGAAGGAAAAATATGACTTAACAAGGGGAATCACAAAAATAAATGGCAAGCTCCTCTTGAAGAAGCTATATATACTTAAGAAATAATTGCTGATTCTCCAAGGAAGGATGATGTACAGCCATCTACCCAATTTTTCCACGTAGCATTGTACCATCTAGTCTTCTGGATTTCCAAAAATCATGATCCCAGATACTAGGGCATTTAATTCAAAAGGCTTTTGGAACTACTGCTTGGAACTTAGCTATCTTTACTGGTAAGTGCAAAAATCACCTAGAGCAGAGATATTGAACTTGCAGCCTCAAAACTCCTGAGTGTAGGCCAGATTAAATGTATTTCAAAATAAGTAAAAATATAATACAGTATAGGTAATGTAATTTGTGGTTTTCTAAGTCAATATGCAGCCAGTGGAGAGGGATGCCTTTCTATTGAGTTTGATACCACTGACTTAGATCACTCACTTATTAAAGATACTGAAACAGATTGTGCTTCATATCTCAACTAGACATCCACTTTAGTGATCTGGACCTCTTGCCATCTGACCTTTTCCTGCCTCCATATCTCCACTTCTAACCAGGCTATCAATTCATTACACTATGACCCCTCCATGATGCTAATGTATGATGTTACAATGTATCGTATAATATGATATAAAATAGGAACGACATGATAATATGTGTGTATAAAAATCTGTATTATGTATTGTGATACTTTTATTAGTGATTTATGGGTATAGATGGTGTTTTGATCTAAATTGCAGATTAGATTAGGAGTCAAAAATATCTTATAGACTAGAACATTAGAATGAATGAAATAAAATGGAATTCAATAGGAATATATCCTTGTTTTTATTCAAATTCTTCTATAAATGATATTTACATTAATGGCTCCCATGGAGGCTAGATAGAGACAGATTCTAACTTAGGACAATTCCAGAGCCTTCAATTTCCTCTTGTAGCTATGGAATTCTCACTCAGGAAAAGTAGAACTTGCCTTTAAAAAACTAAATAAAGAATTCGCACATGAGTTGTGTCAAATGACTTTAGGAACACAGGATTTTTACATTACTTTCAAAAATATCAAAAGTATATATATATACATATATATATATACATACATACATATATTGTCAATACTTATCAAAAGTATGAAAAGGATACTTTACTTTCAAAGATAGCTTTCTTCATCTCAGAATGCATGCTTAGGATAGGGGATATTATTCCCTATGGAACCGGTTAGATCATTTCCAGTGAAAAAGAAGATGGCTATTGAAAGTTAACTCCATAATCTCTTATTGTCAGGTTACTGCAAGATCTCACTGTAGAGAGAGAGAAAGAATAAGAGAAAAATAGAGAAAAGGAAAGACAGATAGAAAGAATAGAGGAAAGAGAAAGAAGAGAAAGACAGGGAAAGAAGGAAAATGGATAAAGAGAGAGAAGGAGGAGAAGGAAGAGAACAAGGAAGGAAGGAGAAAGAAGGAGGAGAACTAAATTTTTGAAAGACTTAATAGGGAAAGGAGAAATTGACTAGGCTTGGCAAGTGGCTGTACAAATAGGTTGCTATCTGAATACTTTTCTATTTAGTATTATTTTCTAAGGAAACTTTTGTCTTAGGGTAGTGGGTGTTATTAATTTGTGGTCCTTGCTCTCCTTTGGAAAATCTATTTCTGCAATAATTTTTAAAGGAAAAAGAAAAAAATAGTTTTTCCTTCCTTTTAGTGTGTGTGTGTGTGTGTGTGTGTGTGTGTGTGTGTGTGTGTGTGTGTAGCCAAGGAATTCATCAGTGATGGCAATGCCACTATGAATAGGGCAGTTATAATGGATTTCAATGGAGTCAAGAGTCAGACCAGGAATAACGTATCAGGAACTACACTATAACTGTGCCTTTTTATAAATGGAAGTTTAAGAAGAAGTTTCATTTTTCTAATATAGTTACCCTCTGTATTGGGCATTTATTATTTTGTTTTCTTAAATCATGAAGTACTCTTTTTGTCAAAAATAAGTGCTGACCTCCGATTCTATTTGAAACTCAAGGAAAATCAAATATGTAAGAAACCATAATAACACCAACAAAAAATGGTAAATCTTTCCTTTAAAAATTCTTAGAGTTTTTTCTCCAAAGCAACAATCTTTTAAACTTAGTTATCATTATCAAGAATGATTTAACAGTACAGGGATTTCTTCAGGGTGCTCTTCAGAGGCTTTCAGAGGAAGATCTTGAAATTCAATGTAATCAACAAAACAAGCAAAAACTAATAGTGAGTCTAGTAACTTAAGGATTATGATTAAGTAATTGTCAAAAAATTGCCCTTCAGTAAGCTTTCTATAATGACAATGAGTGATAATGAGGAAATTGTAATGATAAGGTAAATAAGCAGTTTAATTTTTGAGAATTAAAAAAAATTAAAGAGAAAACTAACCTTTTCTTGGACAGAGGGGTTTGGGGAAACAAATTTAGGTAGGATTGCTCCATTTAAAAACAAATGCAAAGGGGAATTTTGCAAGTGAAACAAACATTCGAAAACAGAACCACTAATACATGTCTATCATTTTATGAAATGCCTGCTTAATATCTCTTACTTCATGATCTCCTGCTGAAACAAAATGAGAGCAAACATAAAAGGGACTCCAGAGTCTTTATCTGAAGGGCCACAGCCTACTGAAGATTCTGGAAAAACACAGCTTCTCATCAGAATCAGCCATTGAGCAGAGGGGGAAAAAAACTAAATTAAAAACTAAAAAACTAAAAAAACAAAAACAAAACAATCCTGAACACATGCAGAAAACTAAACTACAAGAAATTAGAAAGAAAGAAAAGAACAGCTATAGTATTTGTTATCTCCCTGTTGATTAGGGGTTTGGATTCTAGTGGGGCATCTGGAAGTCTTCCTGTCTCCTCCTGTGTCAGATTAATGGACAGTCAGAAAAGAGGTAAGGTTTCCATTTTTTGACTGCTGGTGCCTAAAGCTATAAGCATTCCTTTTTCTAGCAGACCCAGTCTCTCGCTCTTCCATTCTGACAAGGTTGTATGTTCTTTGAAGGAAAAGAGTGGGGGCAGGGAATGACAGTAAGCTCTTCAACTTTGAAAGTCTATAACTAGACTTACATATATTCCAGCTTCAAAAAGGTACTTTTTATTTTATTTTTTTAAGTAAAGTGACTGGATAATTACTTGGTACTTTTAAACTAAGCCACAGTAGAATTGTTTTGATTCATCTGCTACCATTTAGAATGTCAGAAATAGTTTTGCATTATCTCTTCCAAGTCAATTTATAGCTGAAGAGTCATGTTTTTGGATTAGAAGCTGCTTATCGAGATCCGTTAGGCCTAAAATGATGCCTGGTCATATCTTCACTTAGTTATACTCAATTGATCTTATAATTTAAGTAATGGGGAATGTATAGCTCAGAGATTCTATCTGGAGTTTTCAGAATAAATGAAGAATCTAAGCTTTTGCCCACATGAATGCTCCATTTTTCTGCTTGATATTTGATATGAATTTAAAATAGAGTTTTAATTCTTGGTTATCTTATTTTTTACCAGATCCTTTTACTATCTTCTTTTTCTGGAATTTTAGAAGTCATAACTGCTTTGATTTTCTTCAGTTTATATCATATTTCTACAAAGTTTTATTTACAAATACAAATAGAAAAAGACACAATTCATTTGATAGCCTTACTAAAGCCCTCTTTCCCTTCATCTCTATTAAATAAGGGTAATACTTTTAAATTGTACTTCTGGGATTTCTTCAACATTGGGAATTCATAAGTTGATAAATTTAGAATTGGAAAAGATCTAGGTCCAATATTCTCATCTTAGAAATAGGTCAAGTGAGGGCCAAAATTTTAATTGACTTGCCCCAGATCATAAGTGGTGATCCCAGGATTTCCACTCAGGTCTCTGCCTCCCAGTCTAGCATTCTTTCCACTGCACTATTCTGTATCTCTTAGAATTAGTCTTAGGTGAGAGATTTTCCTAATTTAGGACAACACCCATGGAATAACATGGAAAGGGAATATTTTGAAATTATCTTTCCAAGAGAGAGATGTGAGGAATGTCACCATGAGTACAATTTTCCTTAAGGCAGCTCAGAAAGAAGTCAGACCATCTGGTGATTTGGATCGGGATAGGAAGATGAGCAGGATGCATGTGGGTAGCCTCCTATTTGTCTACACATGGGTTTAGAAAATTTCAAAGCTATCAGATAATGTAAGTCCTGAAGCTAATCAATACCACTCCTTATATTGGATAATGACAGAGCAGAGGTGGTAATGACTCCTAACTCACATGCAGATGCAGAGTGGATTTCTTTTTCACCTTTACCAGAAAGACTGGGGAGTGGGGGGGTGGGGGAGAATGGGGTAAAAAAGGAAGTAAGGAGGTAGTTACACACTAAAAGTGAAGCTAATCCATTTACCATCAATAATGACAGATGTCAGAGGGCCTTTCTTCTTGTAGCTGTAACGGTCATGGGACTGACACTGTTGATCCCTGAAGCTAGGTACTCCCTTAGGACAGGGTAAGTTTTCACAAACAGTATGCTCCACACTTGCTCCCCAGCAATTTGTGCCTCCTGGCCCAGGGCTGAAAGGAAGAGAATAGGTCGATCATTAATTGGAGGCTCATAAATTAGCTGGTGTAGATGAAATTTTTCCTTTTCTGCCAAAAGAAAGATACAAAAAGAAGAAAAAAAAATCTCCAAGGCAATCCATCTGTTCTTACAGACCATATTGTGTCTCTGAAATTCCCCATGCACATTTACTGCATGCTTAAGCAAGCCACTAGAAGAATGCATTTTAGAATTATAAATCAAAGATACTTGGAGAGAGAAGATGATGAATATCAATACAGTACAATACATAAAATCTGCCTTTCAGATATATCTAAATCTGAGATATCATGACCATTTTCATCATTTAAAAAAAAGGCAGTAACTGTTATTTTGAGAAGTGGGGACTAGACAGCTATTAAACAGACTATCTAGATTTATATTCTGAAAGAATAATACATAAAGAACAATATAAAGTCTTAATATATCTTTAATAATAGTAGTAATATCTGATATTAATATAACACATTACATTTTTCAAAGCACTTTACATTTATTATCTCTTGTTATCCTTACAACAACCCTATGAAGTAGATGTATTACTATTATAACTATATAATTAATTATAATATAACAATATTATTATTAATTAGTATTTATTTAGAACTTTAAGGGTTTGTATAGCATTTTACAAATATTATCTCATTTTATCCTTATAACAACCATGGAGGAAGATGCCATTGTTATTTCAGTTTTGCAGTTGTGGAAGGTAGAAAGTGACTTCCCCAGATAGTGAATATCTGAACCCTGATTTGAATTCAAGGGGATTCTTCACTCTGGGTCCTGTGCTCTTTTAACTGTACCACCCAGCTGCCTTGTTATTATTTCCACTGAGGCTCAGAGAGGTTGTGACTTGCCCATAGTTACTTAGTGTCAGAGGTAAGATTTGAACTCAGGTATCTTCCAATTCTAGATACATTATTTTTGTTTGCTATATAATTCTGCCTCTTCTGGTTTTCTCTTTTGGTTGAAAGGGATGAGAAATTATCTTATTCATTCAATTGTTTAAAGCCTACTCATGTGACTACTATTATTATCAGTGCCCAGAAAAGCTATGAAGAGGACTTCCAGATAATGGGGATCACTTACTAAGTTTTCCCTTCTCTATTTAATTAGGGAAGATCAGAACATAGAAGGCAGAATGCCAATGAGAAATCAAGATTAAAATAATAATCAACGTTTCCTGAATGGCTACTTTGTTCTATATCTGGCAGGATGAGAAATACAAAGAAAACAGTTTCAGTGTCAAAGAGCTTAATTCTAGTAATGAAATTGAGTTTACCAGGCAAGTCCTATACAAGTTCTTCATTTCCTCATGTCCCTTTGCTTGCAATAACACTGGATGCCATTAAGTCCTGGCTTCTGTAGCATAGGTGACTGAGATGTGTGGGAGGAATCAAAGAATCTCAAATCTGGAAGGATTATTTTGTCCAACTTCTTTTCATTTTATGGGTGAATATAATAAAGTCCAGAGAATTGAACAAATTGTCCTTCATTTCATGTATCTTCATCTTAACTGGCTCTCTAGAACACATTTCCTCCTTAGTTACTCAAACTGGACTTTTTACAAATATATGCTATCTGATCTCAACTGATTCTTCATGGTTGTACTGCAATGATTTTATTCTTCCCTGAATATCAAACGTTTAATAGTAACTGTTTCAATCCTTTTTTCTTTTCTATTTCCAAATTCTATCCCAAACTCAGTAGAGAACTGAGAAAAGCAGGTCATATCCACTATTTTATACCTCAAGACCTTAATACATCTTCACATGCCTTTGTCTATTATCTATATCTTTATCTATTCCCCTCTATTTGTGCCTTTGATTCCACCAACTACTATCATTTTTGATATCTGTCCCATTTTCCATGGCCAAGCTCCTAGAGCTGATTACTCTCAATGACTATTTTTTAAAGATATCATTCATACCTCTCAACCTCTTAAAATTAGGCTTCCAAAACCCCTACTCTTCTGGAACTATTCAGTATCACAGTAATAACAAAGTTTGAAATTTGGACATTATCTTAATAGCCATTGAGTCCAATATGTAAATGGAAGGAATCTCCTTTATAATATGAATGACAAATGGTCATCTAACCTTTGCTTGGATATATTCAAGGATATGAAACACACCATTTTCAAGACAGCCCATTTTATTTTGGGGCAGCTATCATTAAGATCTTGATTACATGAAGTTTAAGTTTTCATCTTTGTAATTTCTATTCACTGTTTTTCAGACCACTAGAAAAAATCCAATCCCTTGTACATACAACAAACCTTTGTATACATAAAGGCATCTGTGATATATCTCATCTAAATTTTCTCTCCTTCAAACTAAGCAGCCTTCAATTGATTCTCATGTAAAATAAATAGAAGTCCCACTACCAACCTGATTGCTCATCCTGTAGATACTCTCTAATTTGTCAATTTCTTTAAACCATGGCCCTTAGAAAAGAATATAACTACTCAAGATACAATCTGATGAGGACAGAAAATAGCTGCGTGATCACTTCCCAAATAATCAGCTAAACATGTAGCAATTATTAAGTGCTGACAATGTGCCATGAATTGTCTTAGACCTGAGGATACTAAAAGAAGAATGAAAGAAATTTCTGTTGACCTGAAGCTTACATTATAAGCTTATCTTTTTATAAGCATATCTTTATAAGCATATACATAATAATATAATACATATTGAGAGGGTAATCACAAACAGCAAGGATAATCAGGAACAGCTTCATGAAAAAGGTGGTGCTTAAGATACATCAACAAGTTAACAAATTTATTAGGTACCTGCTATGTGCTAGGATACATGCTGCAGATAGAAAATCCCAACTCTAAAGCAGTTCAATGGGAGAGCCAACATGAAAACAACTATGTAGAAACCAATAGCTATATAGAAAAACATCAATAGAAGGAAGGTATTACTATTAAGAGTAATCTGGAAAGAATGCTTGAGGAGGTAGAAATTTCACTGGGATTTGAAGGAATCTAAGGAACTCAGGATATGAAGAGAAGGAAGAAGAACATTCCAGGAATGGTGGATAATTGGTTAAAATGTCTGGTGTCTAGAGAAAAAGTGCCTTGTACAACAAATAGCAAGGATACACAATGTCACTAGACCCCAAAATACCATGGTGAAGAGGTGGGGTGAGTAAGATATAAGATGTCTAGGCAAGAAGGACTTTGGATGACTGAGGATTTTATTGTTGATCCTGGATGTAATAAGAAGCACCTGGAGTTTATTGAATAGTTTAGGGATTGGGGAGGAGGGTTAGACTAGTGCTTTAGGAAGGTAGCTGAGTGAAGGACAGAGGGGAATGAGAAGAAGCTTGAGTCAGGAAGAGTAACCAGCAAGGTATTATAATAATCTATGCATGAGTGATGAAGGCCTATACTAGGATGGTGGCATTTAGAGAAGAAAAAAAAGGCAGAGAAGAGAGATGCTACAAAGGTAAAATTTATAGTTTCAAAATGGTGAAAGGGTATGAGAGTGTAAGTAATTGAATTAGGTTGGGAGCCTAGGTGCCTGGGAGAATGGTGGTGCCCCTAATAGTAATAGAGAAGTATGGGAAAGGGATGGTTTTGGAAGGAAGGGAAATGAATTTAGTTTGGATATACTGAGTTTAAAATGTCTACAAGACATTCAACATGAGATGCACTATGGAGAGTTGGAGATATGAGACTGGAGGTGAGGAGAGAGGTTATATCTAAAGAAATTGTTCTCAAATCATCAGTTTAGAGATAACAACTCCATGGGATCTGAGGAGATTCCTGAACAAAACAGTATAGAAGAAGATCCAGGACAGAAGCTTGTGTTATGCTCACCATTAGTGGGCAAAATCTGGACAAAGATCTAGCAAAGGAGACTGAAAAGCAGAGGTCAGACAGGGAGAAAGAGAAGCAGTATAGAGCAGCAGCACAGAAGCCTAAAGAGAAAAAAATAATCAAGAAGAGGATGATCAATGGTGTCAGTCTGCTGAGAGTTCAAAAGGATGAAAATTGAATAAAGTCATTAGACTTGGCAATTAACTGATTACTGATCACTTTGGAGAATAATTTTGCTTGAATGAGTCTTGAAGGAAATAAGGAATTCTGTGAACCAAAAGAGAGGACAAAGAACATTCAAAAAGACATTGAAAAGGCATGAAGATGAGAACAGGACTTTGTTCCCTTTTCCTGGAAAACATATCTTTTAACCCAGCCCAAGATCATATTACCTTTTGGGGCTGCCATGTCTTATGGTTGATTAACTGATTAATTGCAATCGAATAAAACCCTCAGATCTTTTTCAGACAAATATCTGTTTAACCATGAATCTCCCATTTTGTACTTATAAAAATAATTTTAAAAACAAATTATACAAGTTTTCATTTGTTACTACTGAAATTCATTTTATTCTGTCTAGCTCAATTTAAAAAATAATTTCATTTACATATATGCATTTATATGTATATATTTAATCAGCAAAAAGCCATCTTTTCTCCCTCAAAGTCCACTCTGTCCCAAACTGAAAACGAAAGAATGTTTTCTTTTTACATACCCTTAATCTATGCACTTTCCATTTCTCTCTTCCTTCTTTTCCTCCTCTTTTCCTGTTGAAATGTATCTTAGTATACAACTCTGTATACACATATGTGCATTCTTCTTTCCTTTGCCCAAATCAGATGACTAAGATTTAAGTGCCACCATCCCCCTTCCATTATATAAACTCTTCCTGGCACATTCCATTTATGTGAGATAATTTTCCCCATTCTTTTTCTCCCTTTTCCCCTTCTCTCCCATTACTCCTCTTCCCCAGTCTCCCATTTTTCCATCTGATATTATCCAAACAGAACAGAAATACTCCCAAGCCTTGTCTAATTAAACTGTCCCTATTACCCCCTGAAGATGACAAGCCCCCATATTTAAAGGCAAGTAAATCCTTGTGTAGTCCTTTATCACAGTTTGTCTTTACTTTTTGCAGCCTGCTCCTGGTGAGAACTTTCCCCAGTGTCCATAGACCTCTCTGTCTATCTCCCTGTGTCAACTTGCATTGAAAAAAAAACGATGTACTATGTCTTCTTTCTCTTTCCCTTCTCAAATTACTATATACTATAATTACTTATCTTGGTACATATTATGTAGCTAGCTCTAGAGTGTAGGGTAGGGACACTGTTTAACCTTTAGTTTTTTGGCTTTGTGTCCCCATAGTCCCCACTGTGTATCTCATACATAGTTAGACATGAGATATTTATTAAATAGAAGTGAAAGATACTTAGGATGGATTTAGATGATCTAAGCCTGGCATCGTTCATCTCATTAAGTTAATGACTAGATCTATACATGGAAATGACTCATGGAATATATTCTTCAGAAAGATTTGAAGTAGATGATTTTCAAATGGAGTGGCAATAGGAAAATCACTTTTACAGTAATAATTCACTTTGAAGAACTGATCAGCCCATACCCATTTCTGATCCTGACACATCAGACCTTCAGGTGCATTAATGAGAGAGGCTTCCTAAAATGTGAATCTACACTGAACCCCACTAAATTTATTAAAAATTGAACAGTGGTCTTTTTTAGGTAACAAGATGTACAATTCATTTTTAAAATGTATATATTTACATTCTTGCTTATTTTCCTAATTCTTTCTAATGGACAATGAGGCTGGAACATCGGTGTAAATTTGGAGCCATAGGAACTTAAAAGTGTAGAAGTCAGAGGGAAAGGAGGTAATATGGACCAGTCTTATACAAATAGCTGTGTTAAAGTGAAAAGAGCACTAGACTTCAAATCAGGAAGATCTGAGTCTGAATCCTACATCAGACATTTACAAAGTGTAAGCTAACTCAAAGTTGTTACTTTGAGTAAACCACTTAATCTCAACTTTGTTTGCCTTAGTTTTCTTATCTGTAAAATGGGGAAAATAATAGTACCTACCTGGGTTGTTGAGAGAATAAAATGAGATATTACTTTTAAAGTACTTTGCAAACCCCAAGGCACTATATAAATGGTAGCAAGTAGTAGTAGTGGTGGTATAATAGTAGCAGTAGCAGTAGTAGTAGTGATTGTAGTAGGCGTAGTAGTAGTAATAAAAGCTGTAGTAGTAGTAGCAGTAGGAGTGGTAGTAGGAATAGATTGCAAAAATCCTGCTTCTTCTACAAATGTTGGTTGAGAGGAAAGGATAGATGGCAGCAGAGCATTCCTTTATTTTTGACTTTATTGAATGAAGACAAGTCAAAAAAATTAAAAGCGCAATTTTAATTCCAGTGAGTGAGCAAGATTTCCTGTGGTTCCAAATTTTCAAGGAGATATCCAGGAATTATGATGAGTGACACAAGACAATTAATCAAAGGATTAATAAAAGTACCACAGGGCTTAAAATGTCCATGCAATACAGACCAATTCTTGGTTTTAGGTTCTCATCTGAAAAGTATTCAAATAATGCATGCAATTTATTTTTGCGTATATTAAGCTTGGATTTTAAACAATTATACATGTGAATGCCAGTTCCCTTGGCACATTGATTGTGTACATATGGGGGCTTCACACTGAAAGTAAAAAACAATCCTAGGCACATAAATCCACTCCCAGTTTATTTTTAAATACTTGCTGGTTTCCTCTCTTATGTCTCTCATGTTGTGACAGCAAATGGTAACATTAATACATTTCCACTTATTATGCTCCATTAATCTTCCCATCACTCTCTTGCTCTGATAGGTCATGCTTTTCATACCAGAGCATTTCAAGAATTCCTTTTTTCCATCCACCCACCTACCTACCCCACCCCCAACACCAAAGGAATTGCCTTCAGACTGAGCACCAGCACTAGGGATGGCTGACAACTTTTTACCTTGCCATCAAAGGTAATTCATAAAGACAGTCCCATGAATTATAGGCCAAATCAAGCAGGTAAAGCAACTGGTTTAAAAACACTGATAGTCCCTGAGGCCTAAATGTCAGTTGGCAAGAAATAAAAATTCCAATAGCTGAAAAGAGCAAGACTGAATAGAAAAAAGGAGAATTTCTTGCCAATATTTTTGGACAGTGAATAAACCAGCTGCAGAAGAAGAAGAGGGAAAGGGGCCAGGAATATGAAGTGAAGGGAGGTCACGTGTTCCAAGGCTAGAATGTACATAAGCAAAAAGAATTTTGAAATCCTTGTGAGAATCTCCACTGCAGGGAGCCCTGTGATTTAAGAAGTAAGACAATGAATGGACTTTGTTTTGGTCAACAGTCTGGCTGCAGGATCTTGTATCAGCTGGGCTTCATAAGGAATCAGCTCCTTCAGAAAAAGCCAAGTTATAAACTCCTTCCTAGACTTAATAAAATTGCTATCACCATCCTGCATGTCTTCTGGAAGCACGGGGGCCACTGTTGCTGCTAAACAACTCAAAGTTCTGCAGAACCAGATGAGGATTTGCCTTCATCTTTCCCAGCAAATGGGATGGTTAAATAATTATATATTTATATGCATATATTAGATGTGTGTATATATCTATATCTATATCTATATGTTGTTTAGTTGATTAGTTTTATCTTACTCTTCATGATTCCATTTAGGTTTTTCTTGGCAAAGATACTGCAGTGGTTTACCATTTCTTTCTCTCATTTTACAGAGAAGGAAATGCAGGCAAATAAGATTAAATGACTTGCACAAGAGTGAATCAGTGCCTGAGGTCACACTTCAACTCATGTCCTCCTGCCTCCAGGGTTGGCCCTCTTTACTTTGTGTTATCTAGCTTCCCCTAAATATATTTACATACATATAAATATTCTCTTAAGACAAGTATTTTCCCTGATATTGACTATCTCCAAATTATCCTGTACCTTAACTGTAGGAAAATAAATGTTTTATGTAGTCTCCTCCATTAGAATGTGAGCTCTTTGAGATCAGGGACTGCCTTGTATCTCCAATGCTTAGCACAGTGATTGGGATATCATAGGTTATTGGCAAGTGCTCATTGATTGATTGAAATATGAAATATCCACCTATCTATTATCTATCTATCCAATTATATATCTATCAACATTTTATTTTTCCTACTAGAATTATAAGCTGGGACCCAAAGATTATGCCTTATATTTCATTTTAACCTACACAGTGATTATAACATATTGAGTTCAGTGAATATTTGCTGAATTAATTAATGGCTCTAATTCTATCTATCTGTCATTATGAAAAGCAGATTCCTATCCCAACAATAAATTATTATAATT
The DNA here is from genome assembly GCA_023553655.1 of Myrmecobius fasciatus. Taxonomy (NCBI): domain Eukaryota; kingdom Metazoa; phylum Chordata; class Mammalia; order Dasyuromorphia; family Myrmecobiidae; genus Myrmecobius; species Myrmecobius fasciatus. Next base: position 28,941 of record JAJPUD010012111.1, read on the forward strand.
TACTAGCCATTATGTCATGTTACACTTCTTATTTCACTTTTTGAGACAAAAACATTTTCGTGAATGATCAGGAAAATTAGAGAAGCAAAATAATAATAAGATAGCTTCCATGGCTATGGCTCTTTGGTTACATGTTACTTCCCACATATATTATCACAGCTAATTTTTCTTAATTCTATGAAGTAAGAAAAGTATTATTGTCTGTACTTTGCAGATGAAGAAACACTTGAGAAAGTTCAGTCAATTTATCTCAATTGAATTGTGTTGGTAGTAAAGAAAAAAAGGAGGGCTTTTATTTTTTCATTTGCCCAGTGCCTAGACCATACTAAGTGCTTAAAAATGGTTGATTACAAGAAGAGAAGACTAACAACTGGAGGCAGGGAGTGGGGATGATCTCCCTGTGGGGGAGAAATCTCATGGAGGACAAGGCACCTGAATTATGCTTTGACAGACACCAGGACTTCTCAGAGGCAATAGAAATGAAGGGCAGGATATTCCAGATACAGGGAACAGTTTGTGCAAGACAGAGTGGGAAGATGGTCTGTCATTTACAGCACCCCAAAATAAGTGGTAAGCCAACTTGAAAAGAATGGAGAAAGTATAAAGGTGAGATGCATGGAAATGAAAGTGGGAGCCACACTGTGTAGGACTTTAAAGGTCTTGAAGACAATAGAGAACTTAATGAAATTTTCTAATTCAGGAAATAAAATGTTTAGACCTAGGCTTTAGGAATAATCCCACTTTAACTGCTGAACAGAAGATGGATCAAAGATGAGAAAGAGCTAGTAAGGGCTAAGTAGGAGTTCAGGTAAGAATTCAGTGACTGAACAGTTCAGGTTTTGTAACAGTTCAGGTGAGAGATGATGAAGGCTTCAATGAGAGTAGTGGGTGGGCAATGTAAGTAGATAAAAAAAGATTATACAGATGGAAAAAAAAAAAAAACAAGACCATCCATTAATGATGAATCTTATCATTTCTTTCTATACCACATCATTCATATCTGTACCCTTTCTTCCCTCATGCAAATACCACTCTAATCAGACCCTCACCCCCTCTTGCCTGGAATATTGCAGGAAGCTTTTGGTTGATCTCCTTGCCTAAAGTCTCTTCCCACTCCAATCAATTCTCCACCCAACTGTGAAAGTGATTTCCTCAAAGGATAGGTCTGGTCACATCAACTTTCCTGCTCAATATATTCAAGCAATCCTTAATTAGTCCATAAAATTCTTTGCTCGGTCTTTAAAGCTCTTCACAACATGGTTCTTTCCTTTGCTCCCAAATTTATTTCCATTCTCTTCTCCTCTAAATATTCTATAATCTAGTCTTACTAGCCTTGTTCCTATTTTTGAGCATGACGTTCTATGTTCTGACTCCATGCCTTTCTATAGGCTATTCTGCAATGTTTTTCCTCCTAACCTCTCTTTGTTATTGTTCAGTCATTTCAATCCAACTTTTTATGACCCTATTTGGGGTTTTCTTGGCAAAGATAATTCAATGGCTTGTCATTTCCTTTTCCAGCTTATTTTATGGACAAGGAAACTGAGCAAACAGAGTTAAGTGATTTGGTCAGGGTCATAACAGTCAGTTATGATGTTGGATTTGAATTTAGTTGGCCTTTCACCCTCCCCATCCCTTGCCCAACTGCTAGTGCCTTCCCCTCAAAGGTTACTTTCTATTTATTCTACTTTTATCCTATCTGGTATGATTTATATATGTTATTTTCCCTATTAGATAGGACTTCCTTGACAGCAAAAAAAGGCTTTGCTTTTTCTTTATATCTCCATGAAGCTTGGAGAGTCTGGCACATAGTAAAATTTAATAAAAGTCTGCTGATTTATTGATTGATGTTTGGTTGGTTTGGGTCAAAATAGAGAACACCTACAAGAGTTCAAAAATGACAGATTTTGCAAAAATGATATGTGTCTACAAAAATTATGCATATTCAAAAGATATGAGGCAATTTAAAGGAGGAAATATGAGTGCCTGTTTTAGATTGATTAGCTTAGAGATGCTTGTGGGACCAGCAGACAGCTGAAAATGTAGGACTGGAGGCCAGAAGCATGGTTGAGGAAAGAAGATAAAGTCTTCTGCTGAAAAACTGAACCCATAAGATTAAGACTAGGTATCTGGATCTGGGAGCCATCCAGGTAGCTGAACCCCAAAGGAGCTGATACCTGGCCAGAATATACTTTTAATATAGAAGTTTTTGTTGCCTTTTGTGATAAGAAGTAGTTGCTACTTTAATATATATATAGCTTTGGACAGAGGGCTTTGCCATTTTTAGCTTTCCCATTTTTCATTTTACCTTCTTGTCCCTAGAGTCTATCAGAGTGCCTTAAATATAGTAATATTTAAGAAAGGGATGAACAGAAATAATGATGAATATTCAAACTAACACATGTAAACCACCCTCCATAAGCTAATATGGAATATACTAAAATACTGTTTTTAGAATGGCAATAAATCTAACATTTTCATTGTTCTTTAAGGTTTAGAAGTGTTTTCTTTTCCCATAACCCAGTAATAGAAATAATAGTATGATTATAATCTATTATTATTATTAATATCTCTATTTTACTGATAAAGAAACTATAAGCCAATAATGCCACAGTTCATCTGCTGCCCTGATTGGTTTCAACTCCATTGAATAAGATGTGCTTCTCAGCATAAGTTTATCATCCCTAAATTCACCATCAGGCTGCTAATGCAAGCTTTGATTGATACCATCTCCCTGAGCCTTTCCCTTCTGATTGGAGGACAGAATAAGAAATTGCTTCTAATTTCTTCCTTTATAGAGGGCAGGAAGTAGACTCAGTTCATTTCACTTTGCATTTGCTACCCTGCCTGGTCATCGACCAAAAAAATGTCCTTGAGCCAGGTGCCTTCTATTGTTCTAATGTTTTCCCAACTCCACTTTTCTGCTTCCTTTTGTATGTTGCTTCCTCTTTAGACTATAAACTCCAAGAGGTCATAGATTGTCTTTCTTTTTATTAATTCTATTCCAAGTTCTTAGCACAGAGCCTGACACATAATAGACCCTTAATAACATTTATCAGATTGCACTAAGTGACTTGCTCAGAGTGCAATATATAGTATCAACACTAATATTAAAACTCAAGTCACCTGGCTTCAACTCTTCCTGCCAAATATAGGGTCCTTGATGCTCAACTCCATGGAGTTGAGCCCTCTCTCCATACAAAAGAAGTGGATGATTTTGCTTCAAAATGCCTGAATTATGGATGTAATACATTTGAGGTGATAAATCTGTTGGGTATACAAGTCCTAAACAGGTCACTTAGGGTTAGTTGAGGCTCAAATAAGTTATCTGTTATATCCTAAAGTAATTATCTTCATATGCAACTATGGAAAGTATTCCAAGCAATAAATGTTTGGGATATGTGACATAATTAACATAAAGACAGAAAAAGAAATATATTCAGTGTATTCTTTAATACTAGCTCACAATTCTTGTATGTATGTGTGTATGTATCTAAGTATTAGACAGCAATTATTAAAATTAAATTCATAGTGAAAATTTGCAGGTAAACTACTTATTACACACATTCTATTGACAATACCATTCTACTTAGTTTCTTTCATATTACAATTCACATAAGAGAACAGAAAAATTTCATTTGTAGTTGAAGTGAAGTGGGGAATTTGGGTACTTTCATCACTGAACTTTAAAGCAGAAGTGTCAGGAACATTTCTCACTCATCTGAAATCTCATGACATTTTCAAAAGATTATAGGTAATTGTATCATCAGTCTAGAGGGGGGATATATCTACAGGGCTATAGAGTCGAATCCCTCTCCTTTTATAATGAAAACTGACCCAGAGAAGTGGGTTTTCCACAACCCTAGAATAGTCAGTATGTCACTAGTGGGGCCTTTGAGACTAAACCAATCACTCTATTCACTCCTCATCTGGCAGATTGTTTTTCTCTTATGGTACTTTCCACCTTAAGGATATTTCTGATTGTAGTCAAGAGAATATAAGCTCCTTGAGGGCAGAGCCTGCTTTTTTTTTTTTTTTTTTTTTTTTACCTTCAGCACCCAGCTGAAGCCTGTTTCATAGTAGACATTTAATAAATGCTTGTTAAATTGAACTGAATATTTCATTTCTTCAATAAACTCTAAGAAGACAGGGCTATCTTAAGCATCTTTATGTCTTTCTTAGCATCTACCTAGCTCAACATGTAGTACTAGAACTTTGGTACATAATTATTAAAGGAATGAAATAAAATAAAATGTCACTGGTCAAGAAGGTACTCACGGGGGATTATCGCATTTCCTTTGTCTGAACCGGGCTCCTGTCCCACATGTTCTACTGCACATGCTCCAAGGACTCCATGTACTCCAGTCCCCATCCACATGCTCTGGGATGGGAGTTTTACTGACACACTCCCCAGCTCGACACCACTGAAAAGAAGCAGCATGAGTGTATATTCCCTGAGTTAGGTCATCTCAGAAAGGTACCTTTCAAGTTGCAATATGATACAAGGAAAAGGGAAAGAAATCTCTGGAGGTTGTCTTTGTCCAGATAGGAACAAGAATAGGATGGCTCTTGAACCTGACTTTACAAAATGGTCATTTATAGGATAATTCTAATTTTAAAGTCACTGGCAAGGTTCTTTAACACAAAGCTTTTCAGTCTTTCGAGAGTGCTAATAGTTTAACTTGGCAGGGAAGCTGGGGATAAGGAGAAAGTAGAGAAGCTACCATCAACTGAAGGAAATGAAGCCATCTTACTATCTTGCCAATGTTGTTGCTGTTCATTTGGTAGTGCCTGATTGTGACTCTGTGGACCACAGTACATCAGTATTCTCTCTTTGTGATTTTTCTTGGCAAAAATACTAGAGTGGCTTGCTATTTCCTTGCCCAATATATTAAGGCAAATAGAAATTAAGCATCTTGCCCAAATCACACACTCACTAAGTGTCTGAGACCACATTTGACTCTAGACCCAGTTCTTTATCCATTGTGCCATTTAGCTGCCTCTGTCTAGTCCACAGTAGTGATTAATTAATGCTTGCTGAATTGATATGAATTTAGATATTTCCATCAATAAGTTAAGTCCAACAATTCTAAGGAATGGTAAATTCTTCTTCTATCAGAACATGGTAGAGATATAAATATCATTTTGCTACTTCTTTTCCCTCTCAAAGAGAATTACAGGATAGGTGTCATGGGAAATGGTGAAAAAACTGAAACTATTTTTGAAAAGGATCAATGAAGGCTCTCCAACAATTTCCCTTTGAGATGCTGAGGGGACTTTACTAGAACAGAAACCAATCCTTAAATTATGATTCTGATGGTTAGAATAAGCAATTACCTTATCTGCCCCACACTCAGTGCCATCCAGGGGAGGATCCAGTTTAGTTTTGCAAGATGTATCCCCTTCCACAAGACACCATAGCCCTGCACACATCAAATGCTGCAATTGTAAAAGGAAAGAAAAACTTATTTCTAGGGATTTTCAAGACCACTATGAAATCCATTGATATTGATACTCAAACTCTAAATTGTAAATAGAGTAAGAAAAGATAACTTCTGTCCAATTGCTATTCAGGACTGAATATTTGCAATTTGAAATGGAAGGATAGAGGAAAAAATGTGATCATTTCATATGCAAATAAATTGTAAGCATAGTTCTTTTAATAGGAAAATATATGTATATGTATATACATACACTCATATATATATATATATGTATATATATATATATACTTATATGTTTATATATGTATGTAAGAGTTAAAAGTTCATCTCCTTCACTCCAAACCTTTTGCAAGAATTAGGCTAAATAGAATTGGCTGTACTGCCATGATACATCAACTATCTGAAAGTCAAAAAATGTAAAATCAAAATAAAATCTCAAATTCAGGACGTGTCAGATATCATTCTCCAATCTAGGACATAGCCCAATACCTTTGAGTCTCCCAAATTACTCAAAGGAAATCAGAAAAATTATAATGTTGATTTATGTCCATATAGATAAAGCACACAGACACTCGATATGCTCCTTAATTGTCTAAGGAATAAGTCACAGATAAAATTCATTCAACACATCAAAATCAAGCATGACTAATTTAAGACATTAGTGAAAGAAGCTAATTTTCTAATGGGTAGCCAGGGTGATTGATAGATTGACAAACCAACGCTGGTAAGAAAGAATAAGGATCAAAGTCCCTTGCATAAAACAATCACATATAGTTTCAAAAGAGTTCACCCCGATTCTTTTTTTGTATTGAAGCTTTTTATTTGCCAAACATATATATGGGTAATTCTTCAACACTGACCCTTACGAGTTCACCTCAACTTTTAAACTTGAATATGTTTGTGTGTTCTAATGGAGCTCTTTTTTTTTTTTTTTAAACTTTTTATTTAAAAATTTGAGTTCCAAATTCTATGCCTCCCTTCCTCTGTTCTTCTCTCCTTTCCTCCCCTCCCTGAAGTGGTAAGCAATCAGATATAGGTTATACATGTGCAATTATATAAAATATTTCCAAATTAATCATTTTGTACAAAAAATTGAATAAAAGAAAAAATAAGGAAAGTGAAAAAAAATAGCATGCTTCAGTCTGTATGTAACTGATAGCAATATTCTTCTCTGGAGGTGAATAGTCTGCTTCATCATTAGTTCTTTGGAATTGTCTTAGATCATTGTATTTCTAAGAGTAGTTAAGTCATTCACAATTCTTGCATCAAACAATATTGTTGTTACTGTGGATTCTGTTCACTTCACCAAGCTTCAGTTCATGTGTTACCAGGTTTTTCTGAAATCATCCTGCTGGTCATTTCTTATAGGATAATAACATTCTATTACAATAATATACCATAGCTTGTTTAACTATTCTCCAATTGATGAGTATCCCTTTGTTTTCCAATTCTTAACCACCATAAAAGAAGCTGCTATAAATATTTTTGTACAAATAAGTCCTTTCTCTTTTGTTTGGATATCTTTGGGATATAGATCCTGCAATCCTATTGCAGGATCAAAGTGTATGAACAGTTTTATAGCCTTTTGGGCCTAGTCAGTGGAGCACTTTCAAATAATTTTAAACATGTGTACTGCTGCATAAGAATGGAATTGCAACTTTTGCTTTTCAAAAGCCAAATTCACTAAGAAGTTATAGGGACCAAAAATAGAAGGAAAAGTTGAGCAACAGAGGGTAAAAAGAGTGAGAGATACTTAGCTCTATTCCAGTTGTCAGAAGTGTCTATATTGACCATCCTAAAGAAGTTGAATATTTAAATGGAATATTACATATGTCATATATATATATTATATGTCATATATATTTGCACAGATATGTTCACATATCAAATTACAATAAAAAGATGAGAGTCTCACTTGCTGTGTCAGGTGGTCTTGTAAAGATTTAAAGTAACTCAAAGTAGTTTGATTCAGCATATGTTAACATTATAATATAATATGCACTTATATGTGTGTGTACATACATGTACGTGAAAGAAATTGTACGTGAAAAGAATATTGTGTCAAATAATACTTATGTATACTTATGTGGCTCTAATGTCCAATAATTAGAACAGATCAAAACAGATAATAAAAAGGCTGTGTTAAACAGTTCATTCATTGATGATGCCCTGCATGAAGAAACAAAGGACCTGAAAAATTAAGCAACCTACCAAGGCTACTCAGTTAGTAAATAGCAGAGCCTTTGAATTTGTATCTATGATCAGATTTCAAATCCTAATTATGATACTATCTGTATGATCTTGGGACTATCACTTAACCTTTTGAACTAAATGAAAATAAACATAAAATGAATGTAATAATATCACCTATCTCACAAGATTTTTGCGTGAATCAAATGTATAGTGTTTTGCAAATCTGAAAATGTTAGATGAATGTGAACTTCTATCTGGATTATTTTCTGACTTCAAGTTTCATGCTCTTTCAGCTACACCAAGATACCTTCTTAAGCTAATTGCTATGGGTATCTATGGCCTCATAAAGATGGCACAGACACAAATAAGTGAAAGCATTAAGAGAGATAATATGGAATGATAGTAGGTCAGAGTTCACATAATAGTACAATGGGCAGTTCAGATGAAGAAATGATTACTATCAGTCTCCAAGGCAGATTTCTTGGAGATAGTATTTGAGCTGGGTATTAAAGGATGGGAATTTGGAAAGTTATAACTAGAAGAATATGTACTTTTAGGAAGAGGGAAAAATATGAACAAAACCTTGTAATTTAAGATATTCAGATTGACTAGCAAATAATCCAGTTGGGCTGGAATATGGATTGTATGAAGGAGAAGAGTGGGACATAGGCTTGATTTGGTAGGTAATGTGAAAGTTGGATATAATTAAGGATTTCTAAGCAATTAGAACAAGAATCATTTATCCTAACTCTCCTGCATCCCACATATTCAATCAGGTGTCATATCTTATTGTTTCTACTTCTACAACATTTATCACATTTGGTCTCTTCTTTCCACTCACACAGTTACCACCTTAGTTCATAGCCATCATCACTTCTAACTTAGATTAATGCAACAGCTTCCCAACAGTCCCACTGCTTCAAGTCTCTTGCCACTCCAGTTCTTATTATACATTGCTGGCAAAGTAATTTTCCTTAAACACTAGTCTGATCACATGACTCCTGAATTCAATGAATTCCAGTTACTTCCCATTGCTTCTTAAATCAAATGCAAACTCTCCTCTCTTACTATTTAATACCCTCCACAACTGGGCTCCAATCTATATTTTCAACTTTACTATAACAAGGCACCCATTCTGGACTCTATTGTCCAGCCAAACTTAAATTACTGTCTTATTTTTTTTTGCCTCTGCACTGGTTGCTCCCACATGCCCAGAATGTCTTTTCTTCTTGGTTGTACTTCATAGTGTCTTTCTTCCTTGAAGACTCAGTTCAAGCACCATTCTCTAAATGAAGCTTTTCTGGATCTCCCTAACTCCTAATACTTTCCTTCAGAAACACACACATATTCATTTGCTTAATTTATGTATTACATATTTATATATTGTATTTATTTTTTTCTATATACTACTTGTCTTTCCTATGAGAATGTAAGCTCCTTATGAATAAGAATTTTTTTATTCTTTATGGTTTGTATTCCTAGTATCTAACATTGTGTCTGGCATACAGTAGTAGGTGTTAATAAATCCTTGTTGTTTCAATGATTTATGAACATAACTATGTTGTAGAATGAAGAATGTAGCAATGGGGTGCAGACTAATACAGGAATAAGGAAGAAGAAAAAAGAGAGAGATCAATTAGAAAGTTATTGTAGCATTCCAGATGAGGTAAAAAGAGTCTAAACTAGAATCACAGCAATGGGAATGGGGGGAAGAAAAATTCAAGAAACAAGTGACACTTTGGAAAAAGTAAGCAAGACTAAGTGTATTTTAAAGGGGAGATAAAGGAAGAGTTAAATAAGATAGATTTCAAGGCAAATTAGGATGGCATTGATGTATATAGGAAAGTCAGGAAGAGGAACAATTGGGATAAAGGAGAAGGTTGTTAGTTTACTTTGCACTGAGTTTAAGATACCAATACACTAAGATAGAGGCATCTAAGAAAAAGTTGGAAATGCTGATCTGGAACTCTTCCAAGAAACTGGAGCTAGAGATATAGATGTGGGAGTCATCTTTATAGATGGAAGAATTGATAGTGGTATTTGATGAGGTAGCAAGAAAAAGAGCATGAAAAGAGCATGTGGGTTTTATCATAATATCTTTTACTAATGGTACTTATCTTTAAAGATCTTATGTTATTAGGAAAGAGGAACAAGAATAGAAAAAAGAAGAAAACCTGATCACAGCACGTGTGATAAAGTTCTAGTTATGTTGCTTATTTTACTTATATGTGCTTGAAGCAAGACTTTTATGTAGCTAATGACAGAATTTCTACAGCTGAAAAAGAGGTTTATTATAGAAGCCAACATTACTGTGTTGTTCTGAGTAATAATAATAATAAAAAACATGATTGTACTTGCTTCAAAATAATATGTTCCAGGGCTGCTGAATAACACTACAGCTTCCACAGGAAAAGGAAACACACAAAAACTGTGTAGTAATGAGGCCATATGGTGGTGATCTCAACAGAGTTCCACAGGAAGAAAAGAGTTCATTGGTATCTCCAGAAATACAAGCCAGATGAAGTGATGAATATTGTTATATAATGCTCTCTTCTGTGATTTTCCAAGTCCAGAAGTCGTTCTTTAGTAATGATATTTCAAGTTTTATATATGGTCTTATTTAGCATAAGAGTCTATGACTAATTATTCTTTGAAATAAATATTGTGGCAATATCACTTGATTGTTTATAGTCATAATTCTTAAATTTTGTGTGGCTCTTGACTCAGATTCCTCTTTCTCATACAAATACAGCAGGATACTGTGAGAAGAAAATGGGTTCTATTCTTGTTCCCATTTTGTATGATTTTGGAAAAGCCAATAATGTCTCCATTAAAGATCTATATATAGCCCAAGATGTTGAGGGCAGTTCCTCAGTTGCAGGGCAGTTCCAGCAGGATAATATAGTTTCTTGGCTCCCAAAACAATAGTATTGGAAGGAACATGTAGTGGCTGGTGTGCTCAGTAGGCAGGAGGAGGAGCAGGGCAGTGGTGTTAGCCGCAACAGAGAGAACATTAGAGCCCCAGGCTACAGCCAGAGTCCTACATAGCAGAGGGCACAGGATGATAGCTTCTATCTTCATATTTCCCCAAAAGAATCCTAGACAGCATGAGGTAGTGGAATAGGATAAAAGTTGCAGTTCTTCTCAGAAAATGAGTTGAGTAAAAAAGAGAGAATCTGGCTGGGCTGGACTGGCTTGTTTTTAAGCAACTAGAAGTCCCTTTTACTCCTTGGGTAAATGGTGGGGAGGGATGATTAGGCTACAGACTGGAGATATATTCCTTAGGTGGAAAATGTATTTGGTGTTCCTTGTTTTCACCACTCAATTATGCCTTCTAGAACCAATGAATGATGAATACCATCAATATACCACTGTATTTCTATTATGCGGTCACATATCATATACATGTGTATATATGTATTAATTATTTATATGTCATATATTTGTAGAATATATGTACATATATAACATATAGTATATGTTAATATAATATATAATATTATATAGTATGATATATATAAATTATTGTATTATTATATTCATTATATTGTATTATGCATTTATTTATAGAATATGTGCATGTGAGTATATGTATTTGTCCCATCAGGGCAAAGAGACTTTTCCCTTAGTACTCAATGATACACAGTGATTTTGAACCAAAAGGAGGAGAAAGTGGGTTCACTAGCCACAGAATAGGGTAAATAACAATTAATTGGATCCCTGGATCTTAGGTCAATCAGAACAAGGATTCATGGTAATAGCTACTAGGAGGATCCCAGGGAGTATTGAAGCAAGAAATCTTCAGTCTTCCATTCTTTCCATCTCAATTCTTGAGTAGAACTATAGGTATCAAGGAGTAGATACCAAGGTTAGGAATGTCAGTGATAATGGTAGCTAGGACAGTAACATGTTGAAGGAAGATTCTAATTCCAGGCAACATATCGCACTTTCAATTCAATATTTTTTCCTACCATAATCCCTCTACATGACTGGGGCCAAGGCTTCTTATGACTACATTAGAGAGAATATTTTAAAAATATGATCCAATTTATTAACAATCTTAAATGTTTCCAGGGAATAGTGATAATCTGTCAATATATATTTATGGTCTGCTTTGTTCCAGTGTTAGGATTACAAAAAGAGGCCAAAGATAATCTTTTCCCTGAAGGAGGTAGTAGTATAATCTGAGAGAAAACAAGCAAACACGTATAGGCAGATAAGCTCTGTACAGGATAAATAGGAAGTAAAAGAGAGAAAGCACTAGAATCAAGGGGAGTTGGTAAAGGCTTCCTGTAGAAGATGGAATCTTATTTAACTTGAAAAAAGCCAGGGAAGCCAATAGGTGGAGAATATTCCAGGCATAGGAGATCACTAGAGAAATTGCCCAGAATTGTTATGGAGTATCTTGTTCTTGGAAGGGGAAGGAGACTATTGTGACTGAATTGAAGAGTATACAATAGGTCATGGAGAGTAAAGAGTAGAAGATGGAAAGGTAAAAGGCAGGTAGGTTAGAAAGTCTTTGAATGTCAAATATAAATTTTGTGTTTGATCTTGGTTGCAGTAAGGAGCCACTAGAGTTTACTGAGTTGGAGAGTTGAACTTGTACTTTAGGAAATAGAGGAATAATACATTGCAGGGGGGGGGGGAGAGAACATAATTCTTACATAGAAAGAAGCAGCAAAAGTTGCTATACTAGTTTTTTTTTTAAATTTACATATTTATACAGAGACTCTCTATGTAGTATATACAAAGAAGAGAGAGACAGAGAGAGACAGAGACACACCAACACACACACACACACACAGATGGAAATTTCTAACAGAATCCTTGTGTCAGAGGTATCTTCCTATCATGAAAATCTGAGTAGACTTTAAAGACTTCTCAGGTTCGTTGTCCCCAAACAGGTAGAATCTGAGAACTTTTGGTTTTGGATCTCCCCCAAGTATCTCCTGTTTTCCCTGACAAGTACTACAATATTGCCCTAGGTAGGATTTCAACAAGGGTAGAGACTGGGATTTTCTCCTCCCTGTTATTTTCTGTTTCCTCTAGTACCTCTCTATCACAACTTATGGTGGCCACCATTATGTCATTGGAGGCCTTCATTGATCTTGATGATTCCACAGATCAACTTCCACTATTCTCCAGAGGATTAAAATTGTTACCCTTCTTGGGGGAATTAACTGTCAGCTAACCCATTTATAAAACACCATCACAGTGTTTTGCCTGATTGAAACTGAAAAAAAACAGTTTTTAAAAGGTTTTTAAATTTTTTTTTTAAAAAGGCAACTTTTGTGCCAAAGTGCCTAGATACTTACGAAATCTCATTCATGCATGCCCAGGTCCTATAGTCCTTATCCTCCCACTCCAGGGATGTTACTGGAATGCTTCTTTCTTAAATTGCTCAAACTATTCTCTATCTTTACTACCTAGCTTATGGTGAATCTATGTGTCTCATATTTTGTCTTCATTAGACAGTACAAGTGCCCAATGGGTAGCTAAGTGGTGCAGTGAATAGAGTGCAAAGGTGTAGAGTTAGGAAAATCTGAGTTCAAATCCAATCTTAGACACTAACTAGCTATGGGACTCTGGACAATCACTTTAACTTGTTTACTTCAGTTTCCTGTTTTGCAAAATGAGGTGGGGAAGGTTAGCTGCTGTCCTTCATTCTCAAAGACATCCTTATATTAGAGTCAAATTACAGTATGTGTGACTGTAACTGATTACACTAATAACAAGCTTGGAGTACTCTGCCATAGGTTGGACATAAACGGTCCCTATAAACATTTGAGATGGCAACTTTGCACATCTCAAATTTCTTCTGAGCTAATTCAATTCTGCTTTGCTCATAGAACACAGTACCTTCTCTGGCTAGGAAAGGAAATGGCAAAGGACTCTAATATCTTTGCCAAGAAAACACCAAATGGAGTCACAAAGAGTCAGACATGATTGAAATGAGTAAATAATAAATGTGCTTAAGGGCTACGTAATTTCATCACACTCTACTTGAATGATCTGTGATTTCATCAGTGTAGAGATCTACTGGTATAGGAATTTCCTTCAATCAGTCATTATGCCTCCACTGACATAGATTCCAGCATGTCAGTAATTTTGTAGATATTTTTGAGGGAACTGCCTAAACCATATAGAGGTTAAATGACTGCTCCATAGCAAGTATTAGAGGAAGGATTTGAGTCTAGCATGTTTGGCTGTAAGTTCAGCTTAATTCACAATGCCATATTGTATTTTACATAACAGTGCCCAGCAAATATTTATTGAATCTGTAACTTGAAAGGTTTTCTGTCTAGGATAAGTTTAAATACCATCTAAGATCAGGCTAGTGAGAGGGTAAAGGGATAACAAAATGGTAAATAAAGAAAATGGAACTAATAAGTTTTATCTTAATGGTTAAGTTTTGTAAGACTCAGAGAATGCCCCTATGTACTCCCTTTCTCTCTGATTTTCTTCAATTGCTCTTTCAGTTGTGTCTGACTGTAGCTATTGAATAACTTATAAATCTGCATTGTACTCACTTCACTAGAGTTTTGACTCAAAAAGAACCCTGTTATATATAAATTTAAGGTTTTGTAACTTTTATTCAGTACTTGATGGTAATTGAATAAAAAGTTTATTTTTACTATTTTTCTTGAGTTTTGTGCAGAAGTCATTATTATATGGGAGCATGCTATTCTCTATACTATGCATCTACTTACTGTCAGTGTATTTGGATTAGAGTTTTGATTCAAAACAATAATGAAAGATAATGGTTATGTAAAAACCCTCAAAAATGTGTTGCCAATAAATAAGCCAAAAAGCAGATTAAAAATAAAAGCCAAGAAATGGATAAAAAGATACTAATCCAAGTTTTCCACAAATACAACTCCAATTTGAAAGCCTTCCCTTCAGCTGACATGCCAACTTGAAAAGTAAACTTGGTGCTATGCACGATCTGCTGGAGCTCTCTGAATTCATGTCACTGATACAAAGACCCTGTCTTCACATGCAGTATGTTGTGAGAGTAGAGGGGTCCGGGCATTTTGCTCAGGAAAGAGAGTCAAGAGGTCAAGGATGCAAAAGAGGTCAGCTTGCAAAAAACACAGATGGCTCTGAGGATGGAGTCTGCCATAAAGTTTCAAACACTTTTGGAAAATTGGGATGATCGGCTGCCAAAGTACAACAACGTCAGGAGAGGATGCAGATGCTTGGAAAGAAGCTGAAAATGAGAGTCAAGACAGCTCTCAAAACTGGCATCAATGTGAGTCTACTACTGTATAACACTGTCTGAAAGAGATTGTGTATAATTTCAGGTTGAATCTAGTTCCTTCAAGTCTTGCCAGATTTACCGAGGTCTTTTCTTTTTCTTTTCTTTCTTTCTTTCTTTTTTTTTTTTTGCCTGTTAGAAAAAGGGGGCAATTTGAAAGCAAAAAAAAAATTGTTTGGCTGGATTTAAAGAATGATCCTGATTATAAATAATGTAAATCTCAATGAAATCAGGGAAAGACAAAGGGAAGCTTATGAATGACAGAATAGCAGTGACTAGAATTAAGAAAAGTTGAAGAGGATATACATAGACAAATATATTGAAACATAATTTTTTTTTCCTTGAAAGAGATACCTGGAAAATACTAATGCTAAGAGTGTTATGGGTGATGGTGAATGAAAAATATAGATCATATTAAATAAAAGAACATGGAAAGGAGAAATGGGACAGAACTCCAATATATGTTCACAGTCTTTACCTCCAGTTACCAAATTTTTTTAAATGAAGTACCACATATTTAAGGCAGTAGTAAAATAGATGAGAATGCAGAAGATACCTTTTTCTTAGTTCTATATTCTAGGTTGCTTAAAACTTTAAAAAAATGGATTCTTGCTTCAGGAACTGAGTTTTATTTTTTTTCAAAACAAAACTAAAAAAAGAGAAAAATAAAGAAGTTAAATCTTCCTTTCAGAATCTTGAAGAAGTCAGACTTCAATCAACTAGTAAAGCTGATCAATATCACTTCTAGGCTCTCTTTTGTTTCTCTGTAGGATTCCTTATTTTGAAATTAAAAGACTGGGAAAAGCCCAACTGACAAGTAGCGATTTATACTTCCATACTATGTTGCCTTTTAACTGAAAGTCTATCTAAGTCTTCGGTTAACCACAACAAAAAGAAATTGACAAAGTATTGTAGATACTCAAAACACCCCTTCTACATCCTTCTTCATTAGTAACATTATGGTCAGACAATCATGGGCGTATACACAATGATTTGTGAACCTCCAATTCATATGACATAATTACTATATTTAATTAGCTCCAGGGAAATGTTTCAAAGTGGCTTTGTAATTTTAAAAAAGCATGAAAACAGGAGGAAGATGTAACAAAAAAAAAAAAAAAGAGATTGAGTACGCTAATTTTCCTAAAATATATTTCCTTTTTCTAACAAATATTTACTGCCCAATGTTTATTACTTTTACATTTGGGCTTTTTTTTGGGGGGGTAATGCTTTATTGAATTAAAAATACCACATTACCATTGGCTAAAAGAAGAGACAGTTATATTTGCCAATAAGTTCTGGAAGTGATACCAACTACATATGCCAATTTTTTTTTATTTTGGTTCATATTTTTGTAGACAGCTTAGAGACTTACAATACAAGCATTCTGCAGATGAGATGAGAGATACAATGGGGAGGAAGCTAAAGTGCTATAAAAATTAAAGCTGACTGTTTGGTGTTAAGTTTTTTACATAGTTCAGTGAGTGGTATGAAAATATTTAATCTAGCAGCAAGATGTCTCATTTCTATTCTCAGGGATCACAAAACAACTTTTCAAAACTTTTTTCCCAAGTACTTAAATGGAGAAATAGTTTTTACTTTGCATTGGACTTTGAAAAGTTGTTCACTAATCTCTTATGCCAAAAGAATGCTCACAAATCTAGGACCAGCTCAGAAACATTTCTGGATATTATATACTAGCATCAGAAACACTCATATAACAAGTTTGCATTTCCTACTGTGGGTGGCAGATCCAGAAATGCCACTTCCTTATCTTGCCTAATAAAAGATGTGAGAATGGTGTAGTGGAAAGAGCATTGACTGGCTTTCAAGTAGGACTTAGATCTGAACTCTGGCTCTGCCATTTATTACCTAGGTGAGTTGCAAATCACTGGGGGGCAAATACCTTTATTTCTTGAGCTTCAGGTGTCTTCTTTTTAAATCATCTCAAAGACTTATACCAGCCATAAAATCTAAGGTCCAATTTGGAGGTCATTGGAAAAATACTAATCATCAGAAATTGTGTTTCATCTAGAGTTATCTTTAAGGTTTTAATCTCCTTTCCTTACCCTCAAAAATGAAAAAAAAATAATATTACCTCTACTGTAGTCATGGTGGTCTATAGTTGCACTAATGGATCCTGAAAATACAACCTACCCAGATTCTTTTCTCATTGTTTTCATGTTCTCTATTAACTGGTTTCCAAATCCAAAATAAATAAAACAGAAAATGTTAAACTTATAGTAGATTCCCAGCATCAGCATGTGTTCAACAGTTTTATTCCTTTGGCAATTTTGAAACCCTATTATAATTTATTATTATTTTCTTATTTTATAATAGGTTTAAAGTTCCAGAAATTTTTAAGGAAGAAGAAAAAAATTTCACAAAAAAAGTAGTTTCTTCAATAATATTTAAGTAATATTTAAAAGTAGACTTAAATGGCTATAATGTAGGATCAGAAATCTGGTTTCCCACAAAACCAAAAGCTGAGATTTATCAATTAAAGCCTTCATCAAAACAGCCTAAAAATCTGGATAACTTTGTGGATTAGAATGCCTGTATCTGTGTTTTGACAAAGGGACTGCATGGTCCTAAGATCAATGATTCTTAACATTTGGGGACTGTGACACTCTTGACTTCTTTCTTTCTTTTAACAAAAGTTCTATACAACATCATATATATATATATACATATATATATATATATATATACACAATGCTTTTTTAAATTGAATTAAAATACTTTTGAGAATATTGTTGAGAAATTATATTGTGCTATGAAATAATTATGTAACTGGGAATCTGTTGTGAAGAATTAATACAAGACAATTAAATTAAAGATTAATTAAGTCAAGACAAATTTCCCATATTTTTAGATACATGGCATAATGCATTTAATGTATTATTCCCATATAACACTTGCTCTTTATATTTATTATTATATTAAGCATTTCAAGAAAATGGAATTTAATATTGAGAGTACCAAAATATCTGGGTTCAAAGCCAATTAATCACAAGTTCATCTGTTCTTAGTTTTCAAGATTCCTTATTGACCTTCCACGAAACCTATAGATAGTTCTTGGTATACAGGATACAACTGGTTCATACCAATGGAATTTTGATTTATTCTGGAACCTCTCAGGATGCCCTTGGGAATATTTGTTTAATGGTACAGAAAAAAATCACCCATCTTCTCTAATGCTCAAGGAAATTTAACATGATGGCATGATAATGCTGAATACATATGAGTCAGTTGATTTCAGGACCACTTTAATGAAAATCCTGATATTTTAGATGTATAACTCTTCAGGAGTTTTGCTTGCCTGGGTTTTACAAACTGACAGAATAAAAAATCCTCAGGTGGATAAGGTCTAATGTTCTCTTATTTTTTGGTCATTAAGTACAACACAGATAATGAAGGTTAACCAAAATCCAGGATTGTAAAGCCACAAAAATGAACAAAAATAGTGTCAATGAAACAGTACAATTTCAGAAATGAAATGCTAAGTATTTGTGTTTCATATAAATTAGTTTATTCTTGTAGAAAGTAATCCTTCCTAAATTCAGAAATAATCAAAATATAGTTTACCTTTTCCCCCTATAAAATTAGTGGAAGTATTTTGAGGTCATTAATATGAAATTTTTCCTCTCCTTTTTCTTCCTTCTTCCCTTGCCCTCTCACACATTAACTCCTTTGAAATTTCTTAATGGAAAGATAACTGATTTTAAATGAAGCAATCTAAGCTTAGTTCCTATCTTCACCATTGAACCACTGACAAGTTGTTATAACATCAAATGTAAGTCATTTAACTCAGTCTTGCAAATAAGGACTCCCTCACTCTTCTGAGCAAGTAATAATTCATGCTGGGCCTGGAGAAGAAAATGCTGATTTCATTCATTTTATTACCTGTGAAACTCTCAAGGAACGCGTAAGTAGGAAAAAATGTTTTGTTTTTCCTGGTGACCTACATGAATAAATGTTCTTCTCTTTGACTTCCATAGCAACTTAAAAAAATGGAAGAATCTTTCTCAATATACACAGTATTTTGAGCTCCTTGGAAGAAAGGTGCAATTGATTTGATTGAAATGATTTTCTGTTGACCTTACGACTAATGCTAACAGAAGAGAGAAATATACCATCTAACCTTTTCCTCTTCTCACCTCTCTGCCCTAGTTCCATTCAAGATGAGTATAGCTTCTCCATTTGTCCAATCTGTGCTAAACCGACCAGCTTCTGGAGGAGAGAATCATTGTGGTTACATTGTGAGTAGCTTCCCTGGCTCAGCTCATGTTTCTTACCTTCGGCCATGAAGCATCTGAGGGACTCATTCTACTGGCTTAACATGCATAAACCTATCTCACCGAGGCAAATTTGGGAAGTAGGCAAAATTTCTCTTCAATGATGCTCCTTTTTAGCTTATTTCCTACAATTTAGTGACAAGAAGCACTGGCAAATGAGCTTTGATGAACACTTGTTAGAGTGCTTTGAAAAATCATGAAACAAGTTTTGGCAAGATGCCTAAGGGGCAATGTCCCTTTTATCACTTCAGAATGGCAAGAAATGGGCCAAAAAGTTCAAGAAAAAACAATAACAAAGGAGAAAAAGGAAAAGAAATCCTCAAAAAAAATTTTTTTTTAGAAAAACAGCAGAGAGATTGAAAAAATGAGCAAAGGCAAAAAAACAAAAGCAAAAAGCAAAAAAAAAACCCTAACTTTTTGATACAATGAAGAAATATTAAGAGTCAAAAGAAAATACAGAGAAATATAAAATTATTACAAGTAATTTTAAGAAAGTGAGTAATAACAGAGAACAGCTTCAGGAAAGTGGTAGAAAAGAAATGTAATATTACAGTAGGCTGAAGATTGAATGGGTGATGCTAATGAAATAAAAGTAAAAAGTTTCAGAATTTAACAGCACAAAGGGAAGGTAGAGAGAAGGATAGCCTACAATAATAGCTGGGTTAAAAAAGATTTTTGTTTTTTGAACATTTTTGATGGGTGAAAGGAAATACTAGAAGAAAAAAAGAGGAGAAAAAAGGTGGATAAAAAGGAAGAAAGTATTGTCATAGAGAAGGTAGGAAGGGGGAGATTCAGGGTAGACAGACTAGATTTGGAAGAGAGGAGAGCCATCTTTTCCTCTGGGATTGGGGGATAAGATTTAAAAAAAAGATGAGTTAGTGAGAAACTTATAAGAGTGGAATAGCTCTTTAACTATTTAGCTAATTGAGAACTGGCCATTCCATTTATGACCTGGCCTTGTGATGGAAGACTTCTAACCTAGTACTTGAAAAGTAATTTCTTAGGAAAGGAAGGAAATATCCACTCTCTTCCCCCCCTAGCATTGACCATAAAATGATTTTGTGAACTTTGGAAGATTTTGGACTTTCCAAAAGAGTCACTGCAGATGATAGCATCTGCATTAGAAGCAAAGAAAAAACTAGATGTATTCTGAGGAAACATAGCTTTAGGACTCTACAAGGAATCCAGCAGAAAGCTCTACCATATATAAGGAGAAATTCAAAAGGGCTCCAAAAGGTAGAGAAAAGGACTTTAATCAACCCGAAGCTATGTTACCCCTTTGGTACATGGCTAAATTTGAGCTCATTTCTAGACTTGTAGGAAAAAATTTTCCTTTTTGGAGATGTTTCATACCAATTATTCTTTTTTTTTTAATTTTTATTTTATTTGCATAACATATGTGTGGGTAATTCTTCAACAATAACCCTTACATAGCTTTCCGTTACAAATTTTTCCCCCCAACTCCCCACCCCTCCCCTAGATGGCAGGATATCCACTACATGTTAATTATGTTAAAATATTGGCAAATCGAATATATGTATACATATTTCCAAACTTATCATTGGTGTGCAAGAAAAATCTTATCTACACAAACGATATATCAGATAAAGGAAACACAATGTAAGCAAACATCAATCAAGGAGTATGAGAATGTTATGTTGTGGTCCACATTTCGCATCCCTCTCTCTGGGTGTATATGGCTTTCTTCAGTGAACAATTGGAGGTGGTTTGAAACATTTCATTGTTGAAGACAGCCATGTCCATCAGAATTGATCGTCATATAGTACTGTTGTTGCCGTTTATAATGATCTCCTGGTTCTGCTCATTTCACTCAGCATCAGTTCATGTAAGTCTCTCCAGGCCTCTCTGAAATCATCTTGCTGGTCATTTCTTACAGAACAATAATATTCCATAACATTCATATACCATAATTTATTCAGCCATTCTCCAATTGAAGGGCATCTATTCAATTTCCAGTTTCTAGCCACTACAAAAAGGGCTGCCACAAACATTCTTGCACATGTGGGGCCTTTTCCTTCCTTTATGATTTCTTTGGGATATAAGCCCAATAGAAATGCTGCTGGGTCAAAGGGTATGCACAGTTTGATAACTTTTTGAGCATAGCTCCAAATTGTTCTCCAGAATGGCTGTATCCGTTCACAGCTCCACCAACAATGCATCAGTGTCCCAGCCCTCCCACAACCCCTCCAACATTCATCATTAACTTTTCCTGTCATTTTAGCCAATCTGACAGGTGTGAAGTGGTATCTCAGGGTTGTCTTGATTTGCATTTCTCTGATCAATAGTGATTTGGAGCACCTTTTCATATGACTATAAATAGTTTTAATTTCATCCTCTGAAAATTGTCTGTTCATATCCTTTGACCATTTATTGATTGGAGAATGGCTTGAATTTTTTATAAATATGAGACAATTCTCTATATATTTTAGAGATGAGACCTTTATCAGAACCCTTAAATGTAAAGATGATTTCCCAATTTATTGCTTCCCTCCTAATCCCCAAGACCATTCTTCTCAGCAGTCTGTTGCTTCCAAGATGAAATGCAAATCCCTGAGTATGGCATTAAAAACTCTCTATAATGTGGCTTCTACC
Organism: Myrmecobius fasciatus; assembly: GCA_023553655.1. Taxonomy (NCBI): domain Eukaryota; kingdom Metazoa; phylum Chordata; class Mammalia; order Dasyuromorphia; family Myrmecobiidae; genus Myrmecobius; species Myrmecobius fasciatus. The sequence goes on from JAJPUD010012111.1 coordinate 50,744, forward strand.
TCTCTTCTAGCCATGTTACTCTTCACCTACTTTATAATCTAACCAAACTGGTCAGAATAATCACCTTCATTTTTTGTGATGCTATTTGGTAGTTAACTAGCTTGAATTCTTATAAATGCCTCTCAGAGAAAGCCCTTATGGTACAGAGGCCTTTATCAGAACCCTTAAATGTAAAGATGATTTCCCAATTTATTGCTTCCCTCCTAATC
>JAJPUD010012112.1:0-45447 GCA_023553655.1 Myrmecobius fasciatus
CACGTTTTCAGTTTCTCTAGATCCACCCTTTACCAAAGGCAGATCTGCCAAAGCACTTGCCCGCAAGCAGAGCAAAGTGGCCCAGGCGTCTCCCAGGGGCTTCCTGGGTGCCTTAAATCTGCCCCTCTATCGCAGCCCTGACTTCCGCCCCGGCTGGAGTCTGATCGCGACCAGCAGCCGATTTCCCCTGAGGCTAACCTTCTCCGGAGTTCTTTCCAGGTAGATTTTTGATAGAAGTGCGTTGTAGTCCAAATGTTTGGTGGAGCCTTCACTCACAAACCAGTTCCAAGGCTCACTTTGTCTGGGTTTGAGGGAAGGTCCCAAAGGAGTTCACAGAGAAAGCTGTCCGCAGTTCGCCATCTTGGCTCCGCCCCTTACAAACAGTACTTTTTAAAGAGGAAAAAAAGTCATCACAACTGATGGATATATTGAAAAAGTCCAATAACATGTGTAAAATGTATCACATTTATGCATCCACAGGACTTCTCACCTCCACAAATGGGTGAGCTGGGGGTATCCTCTCTTGCTCTTTATAATTTTGTTACATTTATTTTTTATTTTTTGATGTGTGGTTTTCCTTCCATTTATATTGTTGTAAATGTTGCTGTGTACATTGTATTTTTTTTATTCTGCTTCTTTCACTCTATATCAGTTTATGTAAGTTTCTCCGGGCTTCTCTGCATTCATCGCACAATTGTATCTTACAGCGAAGTAATATTCCACTACAAGTTAAGTCATTCCCAATCAATGGGCATCTCTTTCGTTTCCAATTCTTCCGCTATCCTATTACATGCTGCTATAAATATTCTGCTATATGTGGATTCTTTCTTCTTGTGAATGGCTTCCATGGGGTATAAGCACTGTAATGGAGTCTCTGGTTTCCAAGGGAAGAACATATTATTTGTATGACTCCAAAACTTTTTCAAAAAGGGTCATATCAGAGGCAGCTAGGTGGTGCAGTGGATAGAGCACCAGCCTTGAAGTCAGGAGGACCTGAGTTCAAATCTGGTCTCAGACACTTAACATTGCCTAGCTGTTTGACCCTGGGCAAGTCACTTAACCCCAAGTGCCTCAGCAAAAAGCAAAAAAAAAAAAATGGTCATATCAATTTGAAGCTCTACCAACAATGTATAAGTGTATCTATCTTTCCACAAACCCTCCAACATTGACTGCTGCCATTTTAGGTCATTTCCCCCAATTTACAGGGTGTGAGGTGAAACCTTGGAGTTGTTTTGAGGTTCATTTCTCCTATTATTGGCAATTCAAAGCATTTTTTCATGTAATGGTGAAAAAATGTTGAGGATTACTTGTTTATATCCTCTGAGCACTTATGTATTGGGGAATTGCTATTAGTTTTATATATACTTATTATTTGTTTATATATCTTGATACCCAAACCCTTATCAGAAAAATTTGATACAAAGATTTTTTTCCCATTTGAAAAAGGGAAATTTTTTAAAAGAAAAATTCAATCCTCCTAAAGGAGTAAGTCTGAAAAAATGAGATGTCTGAGGGCTATGTCAGCTATAAACTTTCTACCAAAACCACAGCATAATTTGCCTCACTTCTAATCACTTATTCATTGACTTTTTTTTATTATTTTTGGTGAGGCAGTCAGGGTTAAATGACTTGCCCAGGATCACACAACTTGTAAATTTCAAGTGTCTGAGGCCAGATTTGAACTCAAGTCCTCCTGAATCCTGGGTTGGTGCTCCTTCTATGATGGTACTGCATCACCTAGCTGCCCCTTAACTGACTTTTAAAAAAATCACCCCCACCAAATCAGTGAAAGTACTAAAATAAACACTAATGGAAAGAAAGACAGCATCTTGGATATTTCCATAGCCTTTGACCCAAAGATCCCCCTAATAGATATATCTCCCAAAGAGGTCAAAGACAGAAAAAAAAGCATCACAGATACCAAAATATTCATTGCAGTATTTTTGGGGGGGAGCAAAGATTCACAAAGTAAACGTTCATCAGTTGATGATGATTTAGATAAATGTATGTGAAAATAATCAAATTGTGTTATATCATAAGAAATGCTAAGCATCAAGAATTCAGAGAAGCTAGGAAAACACGAATGGATGCCAAGTAGAAAAAGCAGAACTAGGAAAACAGTATACACAATGATTGCAACAATTTAAACAGAAAGAACAAAACAACGATTACTAGGTTTGTATCCCAAAGAAATCATAAAAAAAGGGGAAAGGACCTATATGTACAAAAGTATTTATAGTAGCCCTTTTTATGGTGACAAAATATTGGAGCGGAAAGCGAGGGGATGCTCATCAATTGGAGAGAGGCTGAACAAGTTGTGGTATATAAATGTATATAGTATTCCATTGCATTTATATCCTGGAATACTATTGTGCAATAAGAAATGATGAACACGCAAATTTCAGAAAAAACTTGGAAAGACTTGTAGAAACTGATCTAAAATGAAATGAGCAGAACTGGGAAAATATCGTATACAGTATCAACAACATTGTGTGATGATCAACTATTACTGACTCAGCTCTTCTCAGCAACACGACGATCTAAGACAAGTACAAAGGACTCACAAAGGAAAATGCTCTCCATAATCAGATAAAGAATTGAAGATCGGATGCAGATTGAAGTGTATTTTTTTCGCTTACTTTATTCTTTCTTGTGTTTTTTTTTTCCTTTTCATCTGTTTCTTCTTTCACGACAATGACTAATATGGAAGTATGTTTTACATGATAATACAAATATAAATTAGCAAACTTTATTTGCAGAGGGGAAGAGGGGAGGGGAGGAAACTTTGGAACTCAAAATCTTGTAAAAATGAATGCTAAAAATTTTCTTGATACATATCTGGGAAAAAGTAAAATATTATTAACATGTTTAAAGAAAAAAAGAACAAAACCAAATTCTACTTAATTATAACAACCAAGCTTGGCCATGAAGAAGAATAGAGAAGATAAAATATTTCTCCCTGCTCATTGCAGAAATGGAGTGAGGTTTGAGGGAATGTGGTAAATACTAGCAGACATGATTGAAATATCTGCTGATTTTGCTAAATTGCTTTTTTTTCTCCCTAAAAAATAATCCATTTTTAAAAAGTTACAGGGCTGGGGCAGCTAGGTGGCACAGTGGATCTGAGGGGGGGTGTAGGGGGGAAAATTTGTAATGGAAAGCTTTGCAAGGGTCAATGTTGAAAAATTACCCATACATATATTTTTCAAATAAAAAAGCTTTAATAAAATGGAAAATAAAATAAAATAAAATCAATTGGGGATGTGAAAAAAATAAAGTAAATTTAAGCCTCTTTTTTCTCCTAAAAGACTGCATCTTCCATATCATCTAGAATCATAGGCTCCTAGCTCTAGAGCTAGAAAAGACCCCAGAGCCCATCTAACCCAACACCCTCATTTGAACAGAGAAGGGAACTTGAAACTCAGATAAAGGAAGCAACTTGTCCAATGTCAACACACTATTGTCATTGAAAGATGTCACTCACAGAGTGATGGAACTGAAATTGGAACTTGGGTCCCCTCTCTCCAGATCTAGCTTCCTCTTTTCACAAGCAGATGCACTGTGATGGCTGACCTCTGGTTTTTTCTTGGCAGCGTTCATGGTCGATGACTCATTTTTCATCCTTCCCAACTCCCCTCAGGAGAGAAATGGAACCATTCATTGGATTAGCACAAGCATCACCATTCCAAATGCTACTTTTTCTTCCTTTGTGGACTCTGGAGTTGCTGATTTACCATTTGACAGAGATTGGGTGAAGGCGGGGGGGTGGTGGTGTGATAATCTTATTTTTATTTTGTTCTGGGTCTTTTTGCTTTGCTTTAGGATGCTCTAGTCTGACATTTGACAGGAACACAAAATACAAGATGCTTTTGTTGAGTTTCACCAAAATACAGACCGACTCTAGATAAAGTCCTTTATAAAAATGGTTTGATTTTTAATTTTTTAAATTTAGAAGCAACTGATGGTGCAATGGATAGAGCACTGGGCCTGGAGTCAGGAAGATCTGAATTCAAATCCAGCCTCACACTCTTACTAGCTGTGTGACCTTGGACAAGTCATTTAATCTGTTTGCCTCAGTTTACTTAGATGTAAAGAGGAAATAATATTAGCATCTACCTCACAGGGTTGTTGTGAGAATCAAATGAGAAGATTTGTAAAAGTACTTAGCACAGTGCCTGACACATAGTAGGCACTTTATAAATGTTTATTCTTTTCCCTTCTTTTGAGGGAATCATTTTTCTCAATGTGTGTCTCCCCCTCCCCCATTTTGCCCAGCGACCATATTACCGTATCACTTGCTGTAGATGACTTATTTTGCGTTCATGGAAATTACGCCACAAGTCCGTTTCATCAAGCAACCTGAAAATGATTGCTTTAAAGAAAGGGAAGGAAAGGAATAAGCAAGTCTTGGTCCTAAAACGAGAAAAGAGGCATCCTATCTTGAATCAAGATGCAAGAATGTTTGGGTACATCCCTGGTCCCCACAATAGAAATAGACCCACTCAGTTGCACATTAAAATGACCCAGGAGTGGCAGCTAGATGGCGCTGTAGTGAATAGAGCACTGGTTCTGGAATCAAGGAGAACCTGAGTTCAAATATGGCTTCAGACATTTAGCACATCCTAGCTTGGTAACCCTGGGCAAGTCATTTAAACCCAATTGCCTCAGGCATGCAAAATGGCCTAGGATTAGCTATGAAGATCACAGCTTGGGAAATAGTGTCCCTCTTCTGAAAATGAAGATCCAAGGACAAGAAGCCTTTATTAAGGATTTTCTATTGTGCTGGGCACTGTGTGTATAAAGGTGCTGGAAGAACAAATATACCAATTAAAATTTGATTTTTAAAAAGCAAATATTAGCTTTTTTTTCTTCCTGAAAAGCTTGATCTTCTATTTTCTATAGAATCCTACAGAGGGGGCTAAAATGGACTGGCCTATGAGACATTTATAAATAGCATGTTTAGCAGAGCTAATCTGATCCAAGGTTCCCTTACTCTGTAACATGGAAAGCCAATGTTGTATAGGGTTAGGGCACTAGATTCGGGAACTAGATTCAAATCCTGCCTCTGACACCTATCGCTAGCAGTCACCTAATGACTATGAGCAAAGTATCTCACATCCTGAGTTGCAATCTTCTCTTCTGTAAAATGAGTTCATCTCCACAGTCCCAAACTCCTCGAGTTATCCTGAGGCGCCAATGAGATCATATAAAAAAAGCACTTGGCAATCTTTCAAGTTCTCTAAAACTGTCAATTAACTAGCATCAAGATTTCTAAGTCCCGCCCAATGTCCATTCAGGGGACCCAGTTTTGACAGCCCTTTGGACTCTGGCAGAAAGGTACTGATCAGTATTATCTGAATTCTATGCTGATCACTTGGCATGGGAATAAAACTGCAGCACGCTCTTGGTTTTGTGAAGCCTGGTGCTCTGATGCTCTGATGCTCTGGTCCTGTCTCTGACCTTGACGTACCTCTTTTAGGAGCCTTGATGTCCTCTAGGAAATGGGAGGGTCCAGATGGATCTGGAATTACATCAGTTGGGCACTTCCTCCAATGATGGCAACTGCAGCCCATCCATGCCTGTCTATCTTGGGCTACTCTTACCTACTGTCTCCTAAAAGTTCAATCAATCGAGGTTCTGGGGCTTTATTCAATTTCTCTTGACACCATAAGGACACCAATAGAGCACTCACGGCACTTATATTCTAACAGATTCTTGTCTGATACAATATTTGTAAAGCACTTACTTAGCACAGTGCTTGGCGCATGGTAGGAGTCATATAAATGCTTATTCCCTTCCCTTTCTCCCTGATGGTGGTAGGAGTTATATAAATGCTTATTCCCTTCCCTTTCTGCCTGATGAAAAGGAAAAAAAGGGACTGTTTCCCACCTGCCTTTGCATCTCCAATGCCTCGCATCCAGCAGTGTCTTAATAAATGCTTCCTGCTTCATTGACAACCTTTCCATCAGTTTTTTAGGTACTGTGTTACAAACTGACCACATCTGGAAAAACAGAAGTCACTTGGATTCTTTAAAAGTTGCAAATAGGATCTCAGTTGAAACTTACAACAACCAATGAGGTTTTCTTATTAAGTTATTATTATCTATTATTTTACAGTTTGCCTAAGAGAGGCAAATAGAAGTTAATTAACTTACCCAGGAAATTGATGCAGACTGAAGTCATCAGAACTAGAAAAACAACATACACAATGACTACAACAATATTCATGGAAAGAAAAGCAGCAAAATAAATGAAACTTACCACAAGACTAAAATGCCCCATCTTAGCCCCAAAGAAGAGATGGGAAAAAGGCACTTTTCTTCCTTCTCAGGAGACGTGGAAACAATGAAACACTGTAGATCACATTATTTTTTCAATGTGTTGGTTTATTCTGACCAGCATCACCCCCCACGCACTTCTCTTTCTTATTCTTTGGTAGAAGGGATGATTATGTAGGAGGGAGAGGTGAAAGGGACAATGCATTGGGAATTAAAACTAATGTAAAAAACAAAGGACGTCAATAAAAAAAATTTTAGTTAGATTTCTACCTCTTATTTTGTTTTGAAACAAAATACAATGCAAGAGGTAATTTGCTCCTCTTGGCTTTTGGGGATGACAAGCGAACAGGGCCCAGGGTTCTTCTTACCCAAAAGGGTAAATAAATACTCTGGTCAGAATTCCAGCAACAAATGTCAATAATATTCAAGAAACAGGTTGCAAAGTTCTTTTCATTGCATCTCCCTCGGAGATCAAACAGTGCATTAAATCAAAGCTATCAAATCATTCTTTGGCTTCTTTCCTGGACTGTCAATAAGGGAGTCAGCAGATGAGCTCTTTCCTTTTTAGGGTATACACTAGTCTTGAGAGTCTCATTCCTTCAGATAACTTTCCCAATGGAGACAGAAATTTAATCCTGGCAGGATTTGGGAGAAAACTCCAAGTATGCTCACCTGCCACTGTTCCAAATGTTATAAGAGGGGAGGGAAGAGGATTAGGGGGTGGGATAGCGATGGCTGGCTAAAGTGTAGTCATGGCAATTCCCAAAACTAGGGTTGGCTAACACTGGAAGTGAGCCAGCCTTATTGGGCTGCCATGAGGAGCCTGACAATTACATTCTCTATTTGAGAAAGCCACGGACTGAAAAGGCAACAAGTTCTTCCCAATGCAGCTTCTTCATCTATACGGAGCGATGAGCAATGACACAAGGATGGAGGTTGGTTCTTGCTCTTCCAGTGATACCTTCCTTGCTTAAAACTGAGCCTAGGAAGTTGGTTACCAGACTCCCTGATAAAATAAATTAATGATTGATAGAACATACATAAAATGTTCTGCAGACATTTAAAAGTTATAAAAAGGTTTCATAACTCTTCTGATATTCTCCCAGGCTAGTCTTTCTCTTTACAGAAACAGAATCAGTCATAAGCTCCTAGATAGAGAGCTGGAAGGGATCTCAAAAACCATGGAGTCCAGTCTCCTCATTTTACAGAGAAGGAAACTAAGGCCCAGGGAAAGAAAAGGACCTCTCCAAGGTTGCACAGAGGATCATTGAACGGGAAGGGATCCCAAAGGCCATCTATGCTAATGTTGTGCCACAGTCTCAGTTTCCCTCTGTTACTGTTTCAGTTTCCCTTAATTGCTCTGTCCCAGAATAGCAATCCCCACTTCCTGACCTTCAGAAATAATTGGACGCTCATTCCAAAAGAGTTATGAAACCTCCAGGTGGCCAGCCTCGACATCCCCTTATCTGTATGACCCAGACTAGTAGTTTTCTTTGCCCAGTTTCTGTCTCAAGGCATCTTACTCCTTACCTGCCAAAACTGAATTTATGGTTGCCTTGGACACCAGATGTGCTCAGCTGTTCCCATGAGTTCTTTGTCCCCCTGAGCTATGGAACCCTATATAATGTTTGAAGTCCCTTGATGGGGCCGATGAATACTTTGTATTCAGTCGGCTGACATTGTTGTCTTGTCAGTCTCTGGCCTGGACTGCGTGCTTCGAGACATGAGTCCCACCAGTCCTATAGCTATGGATTCTGAACTCTCAATTAACATCAATAAAGCATTACCTAATTTCCAATGTGTGATACTGCCTCAGTTTCTCCCTGAGCATTACACTAACCCTCTCAGTTTACAGATAAAAAAACAGGCCCCTACCCCCCCAAAACAAACAAACAAACAACCCTGAAATCCAGGGAGGAAAAGAGAGCTGCCTGATGTCAGACAGGAAGGAAGCAGAACCAGAGTTCAAATTTGGGTCTTCTCTTTCTACATCTTGAACCCTTTCTGTTATACCATGATGCCTGTATAGTTCTTTAAAGATTATTATACAGGAGGGATTCATTACTCTGTTATAACATGTAGGGTTAAAGATAAACTTGAACTCTAATTCAGATTATGTAGCCAAAACACTAATCAGAAACAAGTACAAAAGTCAAGGCCAAGTTAATTCTTGTCCATGGTAGGGAAAGTGATGACATACTGACTTAGGATGAACCCTAATACATGTAAGAGTCAGTGTCAGCTCCGGCTCTTGTTTCTCTAGTATTGTGCCCAAGTGACCCTCTTTAAAGAGAGATTCAGAAGACATTTCTTGATCTTTTTCCTTCTATTCATTTAGTAGAAAAGAAGTACTATCAAGGAAGTTACAAGACTCTACTAAGTGGTAGACTGGATAGAGTGCTAGACTTAGGAAGACCTGAATTCAATTCCTACCTCAGGACATTGACTAGCCATATGACCTTGGGGCAAGTCACTTCTCTGCCTCAGTTTCCTCAATCCTAAAATGAAAGTAATAATAATAAAAGTTAACCTCCCAGGATTGTTGCGAGGATCACATAAGAAAATATTTGGAACGGGCTTCCACTAGTTTATTAGCTAACTTGGATGGCCAGTTCTTTGACTCTAGTGCCAGAGGACAAAAAATTACAAGGAAGAAATCAATAAGAAATCAAGTTTGCATTTACATTTTTTTCCTCGGAGGATTCAAGGCAACAATGGGTGGCAGCCTTTATTCTAGCCCATAGAAAATGCAGAAACACATAAAAGAACTCCCAATATCCTCTAAAGAATCCAGCCCCACACAGAAAGGACTTGGAGTAGCCCATAAATAATCCACACGGTACTTCTGCCTCTTCCATGAGTGCTGCTTTCCACAAGCAGACCCCTAAACTAATTGGGATCCCCTTGGAAGGGAAAGCAACTTGTGATTGCCCAACGGGCGACATCCCAACATTCCAACGAGTATGACTTTCAGATGAGAAATTTTGTAAAAGCTTATACTCCCCCAGAAAGAAAATATATTGGGGGCTGCTAGAGCGGGAAAGCTCCTTCCCATCAGATATCCCAATAACTCGTGGTGATAAATCCAAGGTCCCTCAGTTCCCATGGTTTGAGTCCCTTGAGGCTCTTTCTTCCTCAGTGTGGGGCCACATGTACACTTCTTTCTCTAATTAAAAAGAAATTTCTTTTCTTTCAATAGAAGAATGGATATCCAAACTCTCAGACTATTGGATTGCCTCCCCGTGCTTGGGATAGAAGGCTGAAGTTTCAGCAATTCTCCCCACATATGGTTTCCATCTCCACGGTTGCCAAGTGCTCGAGAGCACTGTCTCTCGAGGGTTATGTCCAGGGGTTCTGAATATCCCGCTATGGTCCAGCTGTGGCCATCCTTGCTCGAGAGGCCCTCATCTCTGGAGTCACTTTTTCCCCCTCTATCAATTTCCACATGGTTGAAAGCATTGTTACCATGCACTCTGTCCCAAGACAGCCATTAACGACCGGTTGGGGCTGAGGGGGCAGGAGGCAGTATACACAGGCCCTTCCCCCTCTCAACCTTACTCTAATCTTAGCTCCAAGCAAAAAGAAAAACCAAAAAGGGACTAAAACAGATCCGTTCGCTCCTTTTCCAACTGTCCAGTCTTTTATAGTGCAGTCACCCATTCATCTTGGGAGAAGCCCCCACGAGTCCCCACCTGTAAAAGGTAGCATGGTGGATAGAGCACTGGACCTGGAATCACTTCTGAGGCACACTACCAGTTTCCTGACAGAGAGTAGAGAGCTTCAGCATGAAGAATGGAGATATAGAGATAGATAAATAGATATCTGTGTGTGTGTGTGTGTGTGTATGCACACATAATTTGGGGAGAGGCAATTAGGGTTAAATGACTTGCTCAGGTTCACACCGGTAGTAAGAATCTGAGGCCAAATTTGAACTCAGGTCCTCCTAATTCCAGGGCTGGTGTTCTATCCACCGTGCTACCTAGCTGCCCAGGATATTTATTTTCGGATATGATCAACATAAGAATTTGTTTGCTTGAAATTTGTTACAAGAGTTTTATATTTCTTTTTCCCCCTTCTTACATGGGGTGGGGTTGAAATAAAGGTGGAAGGGAGAAAAAAATGCTTGTTAGTTTAAAAAAGAAACTAAAGGATCAATTCTGATACTTATTGACTCTGTGATTCTGTCACTTCTCTCTCCGGGACCTCAGTTTCTTCTTCTTCTTTTTCTTCTTTTTTTTAATAATAGCTTTTTACTTTTCCAGAAATCTGCAAAGATAGTTTTTAATATTTACCATTGTATTCCAAGTTTTCTCCTTCCCTGCCCCTCCCCTCCTTCCTCAGTTTCTTCATTTGCAAAATGACTAGCTTGGACTATACGATCTCAAAAGCCCCTTGCAGCTCTGGATCCAGAATGCTCTGATCCATCCTCCATGGGAAGGGGTGATCAAAGCCATGAAGGAAGACTCCTCAGATTATCAAAACAATTCATTTGATCAATTGTCTCTATTTTAATGCTCGTACCTGGAGTCAAGGTCAATCAAAAAAAAAAAATAAACTTACTGCTTGGGCTTCTGAAGAAAGGAATATCATGGTCTAGACCAGGGCAGAAAACTTAGCTCTGCTATATGGAACCATAATCCATACCTCTCTGATCATTTGTAGCCCAGTCCTCCTTACTGATTTTCTTTGTTCATCAGTTAAAAAAAAGGAAAGATGACCTCCTGCTTGTTTAACTCACAACATTATTTTCTGAGTTTGATGCAGTTGTGTTTGTATTTTTTTTTTCAGACTGGAACGAATAAGCCAAGGAAATTGCTGCTATGAGGTCAACAAGGGATTCGGCTGGGTAGGATTTCATGAGTGTCAGTTTCCCTTTGGTCATTGCTCCCCAGGAATCATGGGCACCCTGCTTGGTTGCAGAACTAAGAACACAGAGGATTTGGAGGAAATGATCAGGAAGGTCCCTTCCAACCAAGATTATATAATTATGGCTTTGAATGGCAGTAGTGGTGGTGTGGGTAAGAAGCAATACACTGGAGTGAGGGCAAGACCTGCCTGTTAACTGGGCTACACTTCCCAGAAGTTGGCTTTTATGAACATCTAGGTTAAAACAAGTTATTGATCTTTTGGTTTTACATCACCTTTATACCTAAATATATCTCTCCTCACTCCTTCTTAGGCAGCTAGATTCCAGGATTTCACTGCCCAGGAACTCCTTTTCTTACTATAGAATGCTGGCATTGAGGAACTCTCCCTCTTAGGTCATCTGAGTATGTGTAACTAGAAGCCCGGGGTTCTACCTCTGAGACATTCTGGCTTTGTGACCCTGAGTGGGTCATATAACTTCTGGGGACCTCAGGCAATAAGTTTGGGAGAATTTGCTCATCTGGAGTGGTAGAAGTTTTCCTCCTCTGGGAGTTCCCTGTGGTAATGAAATCACAAGTCCAGGACCTGTTCCCTCCCCCAGCTTGTAAGCCATCCTTGGTTAAAATAAATAAATAGGGGCAGCTAGGTGACGTTGCAGTGGAGAGAGCACCAGGCCTGAAGTCAGGAGGACCTGCGTTCAAATCTAACCTCAGACACTTAACACTTCTTAGCTGCGTGACCCTGAGCAAATCACTTAACCCTGATTGCCTCAGCAAAAAAAATAAATAAATAAAATAAAAAATAAAATAAAATAAGTAAAGGAAGGAATGAATGAAAAGCAAAAGTAAAAGTAACCAACACATCAATTGTTTCTGACAGTTTTTTCAAAGTCCCTCATATCAACAGAGAATTCCCATGAGGGTCTTTCTGTAGTTCATCATCTTTTCTCTAAGGTCAATTGGTCCTTATAATTATTTAGCCCTCAGTTTGAGGATTTTGCCCTTCTTTTCATGTGCACTGCTGAAGATAGTGTCTGCTTCCACTGTCTCATTTCACAGAAATCTTCCATGGTTCACTGAATCCCTCGGACTCATTGTTTCTTTTCAATATTTATCGCTACCTTTTGAACTTCCATAATGTTTCTTTTCTTTTCAAATATCTCTCTACCCCTCTGCTACCCCAAAGGTCCTCTTCTGAAAAAAAAAAGGAAAAACCCCATAATTCAGAAAAACTGACCAATCTATCTAACACCTTTGACAGTATCTGCAAGGTCTCACCCGCATGGTGTCTCACCAGCGCAGGGAAGAAGGGATAGAGGCTCACATTCTCATTTCTCCCTACTTTGGTCCTCATGAATTCCGAGTCCATTTTCATTTTCTTATTGTTGCTATGCCTTCCATTTACCCTGCTGGAATCATGGTGTATCCCCTTCTGCCTCTGTTTGCCTTCCATTTGCATAGGTTCATATAAATCTTCTCCCACCTCTCTCTTCTTCCTATTTGTCATTTCTTCAGTTCAGTGTTCCTTACATTCATATGCCATCACTTGCTGAGCCATTCCTAATTGTGTGGGCAACTCCTTTCTTCTTATTTCTTTTTTTTTTTTTTGGCTGAGCCAATTGAGGTTAAGTGACTTGCCCAGGGTCACACAACTAGGAAGTGTTCAGTGTCTGAGATCACATTTGAACTCAGGTCCTCCTGACTTCAGAATCAATGCTCTATCCACTGCAGCGCCACCTAGCTGCCCCTTCTTATTTCTTTTACTACCCCAAAGAGTGCTCTTAGGAGTATTTTCAAGTATATGAGACCTTTCTTTCTTTCTGTCTTTGAGCCCTTTGGCATATATGTCTAAGAATGGGATCTTTTGGTTACAGGGGATGGACATTTTCTTTCCTTTTTTTCTTCATGTGGTACACAGCTAGTTCTGTGGTAGAGTGCTAGGCCTGGAATCATGAAAATCTGAGTTCAAATCTCATCTCAGAAACTCACTCTCTAATTGTGGTCAAATCACTTAATCTCTCTCAATCTTAATCTCCTCAACTGTAAACCGGGGACAACAATAGCACCTACCTCCTAAGGTTGTGATGATCAAATGATTCAAGAGTTAAAAAATACTCAGTACAGTGCCTGGCCCATAGTAGTCATTATATAAATGATAGCTATTAATCCCAATCCAAATTATTAATAATAATAACAATCGCTATTAATAACAATATTTCTTTGTGGAGTTCCAAATTGCTTTTCAGAACAATTGAGGCAATTTACAGCCACATCAAAAGTGAATTAGTATGCCTGTCTTCCCATAACCCTTCCATTCTATCTTTTATGACATTTTGATGTATATATGTATTTGACACACATTTATGTGAATATACACATACACCTATACGTGTGTGTGTGCGAGTGTGTAAAATAAAGAGAAGCAGTCTCTATAATTGATCAGCACCTACTAGTACCACCATGGAACAAAGTTATGTTAGATGGAAAGAGCAGAGAAAGCAAATGAGCCCACCTTTGGTTATGAACTCTCCACAGTACAATTAATGGATCCTTGCTGAAATGAGCAAGAGCTGAGTGCCGATTTTGTCCATGTTCACTCAACAGAGCTCGATGTGGAAGTGTGACAAGCCTGGAGGTAGTTGGCGAGCTCAATGAGCAAAAGACTGAGGCAAGCTTGCAGTTGTTGCTTCTGCAGAGCTCTCCCTCCCACTATTTGCCAGATCAATGTTTTTTTTTTTATTAAAACTTTTTATTTGCAAAACATACGTATGGGTAATTATTCAACATTAACCCTTACAAAGCTTTCTGTTATAAATTTTCCCCCGTACTCCCCACCCCTCCTCTAGATGGCAGGATACCCACTACATGTTCTATGTTAAAATACTTTATAAGTCGAATATATGTATACATATTTCCACACTTATCATTGTTGTGCAAGAAAAATCGTATCTACAAGAAAGAAAAATTAGAGAAAGGAAATCCAATGCAAGCAAACATCAATTGAGAGCATGAAAATGTTATGTTGTGGTCCACATTTCACATCCCTCTCTCTGGGTGTATATGGCTTTCTTCACTGAACAACTGGAAGTGGTTTGAAACATTTCATTGTTGAAGAGAGCCATGTCCATCCAGATCAATGTTTTGATGACTCTATGCCAAGGGAGAGGAAATGGTTCTGATTTCCAGTTGTTCTGGCCCAAAGGTCAGGAGATGTGTCAAGCTCCTACGGTATGAGCTCATTCATTAACCGAGATCAAGCACTCACACTGAATTATCCTAGATTCCCATTTAGTCCGACCTTCCAATTTTGCAGATTAGGAATTATGATTCCCAATTATAGAACTAGAGCTTTACAGATGGAAGGGACCTCAGAAGCCAACTGTGCTAGTTCTTTCATTTTACAGAAAAGGAAACTGAGGGCCAGGGAGGAAGAAGTAGGGGGGTACTTGCCCTCGGTCAAACATAGGATCGATCCTAGAGCTAGAACTGGAAGGGACTTCAGAGCACTTCTAGTTCAACTCCCTCATTTTACAGAAGGAGAAATTGAGCATCAGGAGGAAAAGGGATTTGGCCAAGCACAGCCTGAACTAGAATCCAGATCCTCAAATTCAGCACTCTTTCCAGTGGACCACACTGCCTCTCCAGTGTACCTAAGGCAGCCAGAGAATTGCAGTATCAGACATTTCCATATAACCACAACTTTTAGGTGCTAAGACTAAGGACAAGGAGAAGAAACAAAATTTGTGAACTTTCTCTTGATGACTGTAAATTCTAATGAGACAAAGAGAACAAATACACATGAAAAGACACAAGATCATTTTAATAGGCAAGCAATGGAGAATGATGGGAAATGGGCCAAATTGGAAATCAGGAGAGCCAGATTCTAGTCCTGGTTCTATTAATTACTAAGTATGTGTCTATGGCAGGGCTTCTTAAACTTTTCCACTTGGGACTCCTTTTTGCCCAAGAAATTTTTATATGGCCCCGTCTTGAATCTAAGCTGAGGTGTTTCTGGCAGTGTCCATGCATGTGCAGTGCATAGAACGTATGTTGAGTGTTCAGAACCAAGGCTGCAGTGAAGTCCCGTGATGCAACATGAGCAAGTGCTGCCAGAAAAACCACAGTTTCATTACCTGTTCGACTTTGAATTAATTTTTGGTCGTTGAATTCAGAAACCTTTTATTGTTGCCATTTTTTATAACCTCCACATTCAGTTACACAACCCTCTCTAGGATCTAGACCCACAGTTTAAGAAGTTTGGGTCTATAGGAAAGTCACAGAACACCTTTCTGAGCCTTAGTTTCTTAATCTTGAAAATGGGTTTAACAATAATTGCACTACCTCCTTCACAGGGTCTTTGGGAAGAAAGTGCCATAGACAGCCCTTTTTGTAGTGGCTAGAAACTGGAAACTGAAGGGATGCCCATCAATTGGAGAATGGCTGAATAAATTATGGTTTATGAATGTTATGGAATATTATTGCTCTGTAAGAAACGACCAGCAGGACGATTTCAGAGAGGCCTGGAGAGACTTGCAGGAACTGATGCTCAGTGAAATGAGCAGAACCAGGAGAACATTATACACGGCAACAACAATACTATATGCTGATCAATTCTGATGGACATGGCTGTCTGCAACAAAGAATTGTCTCAAACCAGTTCCAATTGTTCACTGAAGAAAACCATATACACCCAGAGAGAGGGATATGAAATGTGGACCACAACGTAACATTTTCATGCTCTCTATTGACATTTGCTTGCATTGTGTTGCCTTTCTCTGATTCTTTTTTTTTCTTGTAGATAAGATTTTTCTTGCATAACTTCTCAAGCATTTCAACATTATTAGCATGTAGTGGACTTCCTGCCATCTAGGGGAGGGGAGGGGACTGGGGGTAAAAGTTGGAATGGAAAGCTTTGTAAAGATCAATGTTGGGGAACTACCCATATATATGTTATACAAATAAAAAGCTTTAATAAAAAAAAAAAGAAAGTGCCATAGAAATGAGAGTAATTATAATAAAATCTGAATATAGAAAATGATACCAAGATCCAACAAACAGTGCTTGTTTTGGCAGCACGGATACTACGATACAACAGAGATCAGAATTGGGGGGAAGTAATCAAGGAACAGCTAGGTGGTGCAGTGGCTAGAGCACCAGCCCTGAAGTGAGGAAGACTTGAGTTCAAATCTGACCTCAGACACTAAACACTTCCTAGCTGTGCGACCCTGGGCAAGTCACTTAATCCCAATTGCCTTGGGGAAAAAAAAAGTAATCCAACAAAACTTCTTACAAAAAGTAGATCTGTGCTATATTTAAACTTTATTTTTATTGTTATCTTTTACATACATCCTTGCTCTCTTCCCCAGAAAGCATGATATAATGGATTTGGGGGACCTCCTTCAAATTCAGAGAATGCTGATTGAAATATTAGCTTTGCTGCTTACTGTCTTAGGACCTTCATTTTCCTCAGCCTCAGTTTTCTTCTCTGTAGTTGGGCCAAATGGTGCAGGAGCCCTTTGATTCTCAAAATCTAGGATCCTTCCTATGCGTGACCTGGACAAGTCATTTAAAGTTTCTAAACAAGGAGATTGCACTAGGCAATTGTCTGAAATCTCTTCCTGCTCTCAGTCTTGGATCCTATGATCTGAGTTCAAATTTCAGCTCTGTCACTTACTACCTATGTCTCTTTGGACAAATTATTGGACCTCTCTAGGCCTAAGTTTCTCACCTATAGAATGAGGAGTTGGATTGAATGACCTCCTCCAAGGTTAGTTGTTCCTCTCGTATCCCATGACACCCAAGACAAAGAGAACTTGACGTACTCCTTTCTCCTCAATGCAGCTTTCAAGACCTACCCTCTGTCAACATCATCCAGAAACCATGTTTAGAGCTCTTTCTATCCTACCCAGATATTTGCCGTCATCACTTAATGGACTTCTGGATCACTCTTAGTCCTTTCTAATGTTAAGGACTGTTTAGGGGTCCCCGAATTTATCTTTTTGAGTTGCATATTTTCCATAAATACTGGACTCAGAGCATGCAGGAGGCCCTAAATGAGTCAGGAATAAAAGCGTCTCCCCCCAGTTGACATAATGTGATGTTTGTATCCCAAAACTGGACTCCCTATACACGTCCTTGGGAGTTAAAGAGATGTGCCCAGTCAGTCTGCACTAGACTGGAAAATTGTTTGCACTGGAAGGACCCACATAGAGAAGGAGACCGTCCTATCTTCAGAGTTTAACAGTTCCCAGGGGAAAATAATGAGGCTTTTGCTCCTTCCCCTAAGGAAGAATTTGGTCCTTTTCCCATCTTTACTTCACCGTTCCCCCCTCACGCCATGTCCCTTTAGGTGGAGATTTATGGTATCCCTTCCTTCCTTTGTTCTGCTGTTATAAAAATGCAAACTTCTGCATGGATCGTGAACTCTTTAATTAATATTTTAATATTAATATAACTATAATAATAATAATTAATATAGCAATAATATATGGTATAATAATGTTTATAATTAATAATTAATATTTCAGTACACATGCTCATTTCTCTTTTAATAAACCTCATTTTCATCTAAGTTTCATGAAGTCGTGGTGGCCTATTGGTACGAATAAGCTTAGGACATGGCTCATGGTCTTCTTCACTCTATCCCTTGCACCTTTCAAACACCACAGCCTCTCACTTCCTCAGTCTCCTCAATCCCCATGCCACCTTCCTCCAGTCCATCTTAATTGCAAATAAGAAACGTCACACATCCACAAAACAAAAATTAAACCCCGCGCCAACTGGTATACTTGCTAAGTTATAGTTCTTCTACAAACTATCTTCCCAACATCCCACACCATGAACTTGAAAGAATAATATCTTACGGCTGCTAATTTTGGAGAAATAAGAGTTTATCCAGCATCAACCAAAAGAAAAATTACAAACTTTTCTAATGGCTAAAATATAGCTTGTGCGTGTGATAGGGGAAAAATCAGGTTATTTGAGTCTACATGAAAGGATTAATTTACAAAAGTCTTAGTGACTTTTTGGATATCATTATCATTTCCCAATGACTTCCCAACCTCACTCTGGACTTAGAACCCTCCTTTGTTGTTTATTTATTTAGGTTATACATGCACGTTAATTTTTTACATGTTTCCATATGAGTCACGTCAGGAGAGAAAAATCAGAACAAACAGGAAAATCACAAGAAAAAAATAGAAGAAAATAAAAGGTGAAAACGGTCTGCCTGAAACCACATTCAGCCTCCATAGTTCTCTCTCTGGATGTAGACGGCATTTTCCATTCACAGTTTATGGGAATTGCCTTGGATCACTGAAGACCCAAAGGAGAGAAAGGGCCCCACATGTGCAAGAATGTTTGTGGCAGCCCTTTTTGTAGTGGCTAGAAACTGGAAACTGAATGCATGCCCATCAATTGGAGAATGGTTGAACAAATTATGGTATATGAATGTCATGGGGATATTATTATTCTATGAGAAATGATCAGCAGGATGATTTCAGAGAGGCCTGGAGAGGCTTACATGAACTGATGCTGAGTGAGTAGAACCAAGAGATCATTATACACAGCAACAGCAAGATTATATAATGATCAACTGTGATGGACGTGGCTTTTTTCAACAATAGGGTGATTCAGGCCAGTTTCAATAGTGTTGTGATGGAGAGAGCCATCTGCATCCAAAGAGAAAGCTGTGGGGACTGTGTGAATCACAACATAATATTTTGCCTTGTTTTGTTGTTATTTGCTTGCTTGTTTTCTTTCTCCTTTTTTGCCTTTTTGATCTGATTTTTCTCGCGGAGCATGAGAAATGTGGAAATATGCATAGAAGAACTTAACGTGTCTAACATATTAGATAATTTGCTGTCTAGGGGAGGTGGGGAGGAAAGGAGGAAGAAAAATTCGGAACACAAGGTTTTTCAAAGGTGAATGTCGAAACCTATCTTTACTTATATTTTGAAAATAAACAGCTATTACTAAAAAAAATTAAGTTTACTCTGTCTCTTTCCTCTTTTGATCTACAGTAAAAGAGACCAGAAATTTTGTTTTGTATCTAAAATTCAAAGGAGTGGAAGATCCCCTTCTCTCTTAAAAAGGACAAATTGTTCAAAATTGTGTTATTCTTTCCACCCAGACCAGCCAGCTGCTGAGTCCACTCACCTTGTTCCTTGATGAACTAATTACTAGGAGCCAAAAGTCAGCTGCCTGTGACAAGGCAGCTATGACCAAAGAATCTTCATGGGTTCCAGTTTATACCCAATCCCAATTTCCCTACCCTAGACTGAGCCCAAGTTTCCATGTCCTCTTATAATGACTGGCCTTGCTGGATGAAATCTCCCTTCAAACTCGAAGGAAAAACTCCCTTCCCTTCAAACTCGAAGGGAAAACTGTTGTTCACCCTCCTTCATCTGATTCCAGGGGGCTGGCCATAGTGAGAAAATCTCAAAATCTCAAAATTTTCTAGAACCCCTGGGACCAAATAACACTTGTCTAAGGGACTTCCATAGTCTAAAGGAACGGTGAACAGTGGTTCACACTGCTGACGAGATGCTTTATTAAGCATTATTTCCTCGGTCACTTCTTTGTGGTCCTATGCCTAGGGTAAGACTGCCAAAGAAAGTATCTATACATCTATATTGATTTTGTATAGGGTATATTCCATTATGACAAGGAACATGTGACTCACTGAAATATCACAAGCTCATTCAATCCACAAGTAGTTATTATGCATTTGCTGGTGCCAGGTGCTGGGGATACCAAAAAAGGGGACAAAACATCCCTTTTCCTCATGGGGTCTACATCCTAAATTCAGGAAGGATGTGGGAGTTTGCCAGGAGTGGGAGGGGGAGGGCAAATGTCTTGGAACTGCTTTCCAATTGGGTAAATCCATGCACCCCTTGACAATGAGTTCACACACATAGAAAGAGGCAAATTTGATAGATAGGAGGTCACTGAATATTAAGAATCATGGAGATCCCAACACTCACATAGTATTTCTGCCTAGCTGAGCTGTATGCAAACTTCCAAGGCATTGGACTGTCTGGGACTCAGATCCTCAAAGTTGAACAGGATTATCAATACTATCTGATGGTAAAATATTGATTTTTTTAAAAAAATTACTCTGATTTTGATTGAGTTACATCAGGGTAAGGATGCATTATAACACTAAAGAGACATAAAGATAGATAATCAGAGAGTAGAAATGTAAATGAGAGGCAGTGTGACATAATAGATCACCTTGGAGTTAGAAAGTCCTGGGTTCAAAACTCTCCTCTGACATGTGTTGTGGCCATGGGCCAGCAAGTCACAGCCTTCGGTGCAACAAAAATTGTAAACAGAGCAAGTAGGGAATGGCTGAAAAAAAATATGGAATTTAATGTAATGGAACAGATATGTTATTGATGTTAATGGTGCAATTAACATTATATGAATCCTTCCCCATCCCCTTCACCTTCCCTACTATTGTAGCATAATACATAATGCACCATCTTTCCAGTACCCAAGGCAGCCAACTATGGGTCCTCCTGGATCCCTTACTGTCTCTCACCCCCCTCCCCCATATCCAATATGGTATCAAGGCCTATTGATTTCAACTTTTCAATATCTCTCACATCTCTCCCCTTTCTCTCCTCTGACCCTGACACCCCCCGGTGCACCATCAACTCACTCCTAGACTCTTTGAGGGCCTGCTGGGGAGGTGTCTGCCTACCTCTAGTCTCTCCCCACTCTCCATTCAGCCACCAAAGTGGTTTTCCTGAAGTGAAGGTCTGATCATATCATCTCCCTACCTAATAAACTCCCTACTCAGTTACATCCAGGATCATATGCAAAATACTCTGTTTGGTATTCAAAGCCCTTCATGACCTAGTTCCCTCTTACCTTTCTCTTCTTTTTTTTGTGAAGCAGTTTGGATTAAATGACTTGTCCAGAGTCACACAGCTAGTAGTATTAAGTGTCTGAGGCCAGAATTGAACTCTAGTTCTCCTGACTCCAGGGCCAGTGATATATCCACTGTACCATCTAGCTACCCTCCTTTCTAGTCTTCTTAAACCTTACTCTTCCACACATACTCTTTAATCCAGTATCACTGGCCTCCTGGTGCCTGAAACACTCTCCTTCCACTCCAACTACTGATCTCTCTGGCTTCCTTTAAGTCCCAATTAAAACCCTACCTTCTTTTTTTTTGGCAAGTTTGTAGATTTGACTTTTTAAAAAAATAATAATAGTCTTTTTCAAAACACACACAAAGATAGTTTTCAATATTCACCCTTGCAAAACCTTGTGTTCCAAATTTTTCTCCCTCCCTCCCTTCTCCCTTCCCCAGACACCGAGCAATCCAATATAGGTTAAGCATGCAATTCTTCTAAACATATTCCCACATTTATCATGCTGCACAAGAAAAATCAGCTCAAAGTAGGGGAAATGAGAGAAAAAAACAAGCAAGCAAACAACAACAACAAAAGTGAAAATATTATGTTGTGATCCATCATTCAGTCCTCTCTCTGGATGCAGATGGCTCGCTCCATAACAAGTTTATTGGAATTGGCCTGAATCACCTCACTGATGAAAAGACTCACATCCATCCCAAGTTGATCATCACATAATCTTGTTATTGCTGTGTACAATGTTTTCTTGGTTCTGTTGACTTCACTCTGCATCAGTTCTTCCTAGGTTTTTCTCTTTTTAAAAACATTTTATTTTTGCTCAAAAAGTTATCAAACTGTGCATACCCTTTGACCCCATGTTTCTATTGGGCTTACATCCCAAAGAGATCTTAAAGGAGGGAAAGGGCCCCACATGTGCAAGAATGTTTGTGGCAGCCCTTTTTTTTAAAAAATTAAAGCTTTTTATTTGTATAACATATGTACGGGTAGTTCCCCAACATTGATCTTTACAAAGCTTTCCATTACAAATTTTACCCCCAGTCCCCTCCCCTCCCCTAGATGGCAGGCAGTCCACTACATGTTAATAATGTTGAAATGCTTGAGAAGTTATGCAAGAAAAATCCTATCTACAAGAAAAAAAAAAGAATCAGAGAAAGGCAACACAATGCAAGCAAATGTCAATAGAGATCATGAAAATGTTACGTTGTGGTCCATATTTCATTTCCCTCTCTCTGGGAGTATATGGTTTTCTTCAGTGAACAATTGGAACTGGTTTGAGACAATTCTTTGTTGCAGAGAGCCACGTCCATCAGAATTGATCATCATGTAATACTGTTGTTGCTGTGTATGATGATCTCCTGATTCTGCTCGTTTCACTCAGCATCAGTTCATGCAAGTCTCTCCAGGCTTCTCTGAAATCGTCCTGCTGGTCGTTTCTTACAGAGCAATAATATTCCATAACATTCATATACCATAATTTATTCAGCCACTCTCCAATTGATGGGCATCCCTTCAGTTTCCAGTTTCTAGCCACTACAAAAAGGGCGTGGCAGCCCTTTTTGTAGTGGCAAAAAACTGGAAACTGAGTGGATGCCCATCAATTAGAGAATGGCTGAACAGATTATGGTATATGAATGTTATGGAATATTATTGTTCTCTAAGAAACGACCAGCAAGCAGAACGACTTCCAAGCCTGGTGAGACTTGCATGAACTGATAATAAGTGAGATGAGCAGAACCAGGAGATCATTATAAACGGCAACAACAATATTAGATGATGATCAGTTCTGATGGACGTGGCTCTCTTCAACAATGAAATGTTTCAAACCACTTCCAATTTTTCAGTGAAGAAAGCCATATACACCCAGAGAGAGGGATGGGAAATGTGGACCACAACATAACATTTTCATGCTCTCGATTGATGTTTGCTTGCATTGGGTTTCCTTTCTCTGATTTTTTTTCTTGTAGATATGATTTTTCTTGCACAGCAATGATATGTGGAAATATGGATACATATATTCAATTTGTCAAGTATTTTAACATAATTAACATGTAGTAGACTTCCTGCCATCTAGGGGAGGGGTGGGGAGTAGGGGGGAAATTTTGTAACAAAGCTTTGTAAGGGTCAGTGTTGAACAATTACCCATACATATGTTTTGCAAATAAAAAGCTTTAATAAAAATATACATATATATTTTATTTTTTGTAATTACATGTAAAAAATTCAACATGTATTTTTAAAAAGTTTCAAGTTCCAAATTCTCTTTCACTCCCTCCTTGATAAGGCAAGCAATTTTATATAGAGATTACACATTTTCAGGCAAGTAAAACATATTTCCATATTAGTCATATGAGAGAAAACACAGATCAAAAAATAAAACAAAACAACATAAAAAATAAAGTTTTAAAAATAGAGGCTTCAATCTGAATTCGGATTCTATCAGTTCTTTCTCTGGAAAGCATTTTTCATCATGAGTATTTTGAAATTGTCTTAGATAATTGTACTGATCAGAATAAGCTAAGTCATTCACAGTTGATCATCCTTACACTTTTGCTATTACTTGCTCTACAATGTTCTCCTAGTTCTGCTCACTTCACTCTGCATCAGTTCACATAAGTTTTTCCAGGTTTTTCTGAAACCATCCTGCTCATTATTTCTTTTTTTAAAACTTAAATGTAATATTTATTTGGTGAACTTACATGTGAATTCATTTACAAAAGAAAGGTTACAGACAAATGTGGCTTTCAGTGCAGTTTCAAATATTGTAAAAACAGGCAACAGTCTGTGAAGATTTGGAAGAATAATACTGAGGGGGCACATTTTCCTTTGTGTGTTTTTTCCCTATTCTTCCCTAGAGAGAAGGAAGGGAGAAGAGTAAAAGAAAACGTCAGTGTCAATGAAATTTCAGGCCATGCAAATAAAAACCTTTTTAGAGAATCAGAAGAATTTTAAGTTGGGGATAAGTAACCCTTCCTGAAGTCAGCAGTGATTGTCTTAAAAGATACACAATTTAAAGACTAAAAATGGAGAGAGAGCCCTTAGATCTGAACTCTTATTATCCTGGCTGGCAAAAAAAAATTTCACTTCCAAATTTGCTACCTTGAGACCCATAATCTCCTAAAGCCAGAAGTTACCCCTATTGTGTTTTATTAATTTAGAAACATTATTCTAAGGCTCCCTCCAATCCTTCTTCAAACTCTTATAAACCTGTGAAAATTTAGAAACATTACTCTAAGTTACCCCTATTGTGAAAGAGGGACCAATAGTATAGGTACTAAAAAGGTAGTGTTTGTGTGACAAAGTTTATTTGGTTTCAGAAATATAAGCACCCAGTGAACGCTGGCCCTTTGGATCTTGCTCATTATTTCTTATAATGCATTAATATTCCATTACCATCATACAGCACATTTTAACCATTCCCCAAATGATGAGCATCCCTTCAATGTCCAATTCTTTGCCATCACAAAAACTACTGCAAATACACACACACACACACACACACACACAGAGAAACAGAGACAAAGAGACAAAGAGACAGAGAGAGAAGAGATGGAACAGAAACAGAGACACAGTCATTGAAAGAGAAGCTGGTTGAAATGGCACTGAAGAGAATAAAGATGGGGAAAAGAGCTGGATTAGGCCCAAGTACAAGTGAAGGAGATCTTTGTGGGAAGTGGTATCATTTTAAGGATGGCGAGGGATTGCTTCACAAGGTAGCCAAAGGAGGGACACTAGCCAAAGCTGGGGGGGGGGAATCCTGGACCACAAAATTACAGTAAGAACATCAGCAACCATCAGTCTTTAGACCTACTTTTCCATTGACCCATCTTCTGCCTTTTAGTTTCCTTTATGAACCTTAGTCAGACACTACCAACATAAAGAATAAACGTTGCTACTCTATGGGTTATCCTGAGTCCAAAGGTTCCTCCGTTTACTTTAAAAGATTTGAAAAATCTGATCAACAGCTGTGACGGACTTGGCTCTTTTTGACAATGAGGTGATTCAAGGCAATTCCAACAGACTTGGGATGGAAAATGACATTTACATCCAGAGAAAGAACTATGGAGACTGAATGTGGATCAAAACATAGTATTTTCGCCTTTGTTTTTGTTTGTTTGTTTGCTTGTTTTTTTTCTTTGTTGTGGTTTTTTTCCCTTTTGATCTGATTTTTCTTGTACAACACGACAAATATGGAAATATCTATAAAAGAATTGTATATATTTCATCTGTATCAGAGTGCTTGCTGTCTTGGGGAGGAGGGAGATAAAGTAGAGAGGAAGAAAAATTTGGAACATAAAGTTTTACAAAAATGAATGTTGTTGTTTAGTGCTCCATAGAGAGGATGGTGTATATTGTCATTATTTTATGCACAATTACTCTTTAATTTATAGAATAGGGGCAGCTAGGTGGTGCAGTGGATAGAGCACCAGCCCTGAAGTCAGGAGGACCTAAGTTCAAATCTGCTCTCAGACACTTAACATTCCCTAGCTGTGTGACCCCAGGCAAGTCACTTAACCCCAATTGCCTCAGCAAAAAAAAAAATTATAGAATAAAACAAGCATATCCACAAAATAGTATAATAAAAAGATGATTGCATATGAAACTGCCAATCTATTTTGAATAATTTACTATTCCTTTGAAATATATAATAAAATGATCATGTAAAAAATGTTGAAAACTATCTTTACTAATATTTGGAGAAGTAAAATAAAAAACAAATGAAAAAAAAATCCGATCGACACAACTCCCAAACACTACCTGAGAGTACTCACGATGAAACAACGTAGCTATCTCCTGATAGAGAAACAATATAATGAACCGAGAGTGCAGATTAATTCATTTTTTACATGGCAATGAAGGAAAGTTGTTTTGCCTATTTGTTATTAAGGGTTTTTTTCTTTCCTATAAGGGAAAGTGTGGGTGGGGAGAGGAGTGAAGTGGAAGAGGTAGATTTTTGTTAAATGGAAAAAAAAACAATAAAGTTTTTAAAAGGGGGAGGAGGGTTCCAGAGTTTGAGAGGTAACACCTGCCTCCTAAAGGGAGAAGAGAACCTTAGCATCATGCTTCTCAGAGAAGAGGGTGGTCCCCAGAGGATGACCTTCAAGTGAAGGAACAAGGTCATGCCCCTGAGGAACAGAAGTTCTGTTCCTCCCCAACTCTCCATGATATTGCTGTGAGTAGATCAGGTGGTGTGGATCCAAGACCCATCTGTTCAGTAGTCATCGTGCCTTTATTTTCCAGGAGTAGTGGGTTGAGTCTAATGGGTTATTCAAAAGTTTTCTTTGATTTGGAGTGCTCGTAAGTTCTTTCTATCTCATGCATTTTCTTTGTTGAGTGATCATAGGTTTAGAGCTAAAGGGGATATCTGAAGGGATCTACTCCAACTCCATTTTTTGGTATTTATTAATTTTTGAGAGTGGGTTCCTCTGTTTCTCCCAGGCTGGGAATGCATCAGTCCTTCCCAGGACTGATTCCACTGCATAATGCTCAACATAAGAGTTTTAATCTATTTTATTTTAGACCTGAGTCATCTGGCTCCTCCATCCTTGGGGGTTACCATATTGGTAAAGGATTTAGTGCAGAGGCTGATTGACTTAACCCACTGCAGCTCAGAACTCTGGAACTCCTGATCTGACAAAGTCTCCCCGGCAGCAGAGATTACAGACCTCCCATCAGCTTATCACCAGCCCTTCTGCTTTACACAGAAGGAAACTGAGGTCCAAAGATATGAAAATATTTGCCCAAAGTCACATAAGCGGGAAGTGGGAAAGCCACGATTTGAACACAGATCTTCTGACAAGTCTGCCACAATGCCATTCTGCCTTCATTTCGCTACTTGTGAAATAAAGCTGTTCCATAGCTGACACCCATATTGTACAGAGTGCCTAGGCAGGAGTTAAGGAACCTGTTACTCACATTTGGGAAAACCTAAACTCAAGCCATACTTTGATTCAGATTTCCCCATAATCTCTCTGGGCCACAAAGCCAAAGAAATAAATAGGTCCCCAGAGTTTAACTTAGTTTCTGTTACTGCCAGAAGGTTGTTCTAAGATAAATGAGATATATTACAGTGCTTCTACAGAGGGGATGTGGGAAAACTGGGACACTAATGCATTGTTGGTGGAGTTGGGAAATGATCCAGCCATTGTGGAGAGTAATTTGGAACTATCAAACTGTACATACCCTTTGATCCAGCTGTGTCTCTACTAGGTCTAAATCCCAAAGGAATACAGGGACATGAACCCACATGGGCAAAAATGTTTGTAGCAGCCCATTTTGTAGTGGCAAGGAAGTGGAAATTGAGTGGATGCCCATCAATTGGAGCATGGCTGAATAAGTTATGGTATATGAATATTATTGTTTTATAAAAATGAGTAGGCTGATTTCAGCAAAAGCCTGGAAAGACGTACATGATCTCATGCTCAGTGAAGTGAGCAGAAACGGGAACATTGTACACATTAACAAAATAACATGATTATTAGCTGTGATGATCTTGGCTCTTTTCAATAATGAGGTGATTCAAGACAATTCCAAAAGATTTGTGATGGAAAGAGCCATCTGAAGTCAGAGAGAGACTGAATGTGGATCAAAACATAGGATTTTCGGTTTTTTGGTCGTTGTGGTTTGTTTGCTTGTTTTATTTTGTTTTATTTTCTTTCTCTTGTTTTTTTTTTCCCTTTTGATCTGATTTTTCTTGCCCAGCATGACAAATATGGAAATATGTTTAGAAGAACAGCACATGTTTAACCTCTATCAAATTGCTTGCTGTCTAGGGGAGGGGTAGAGAGGTTGAAAGAGAGAGAAAATTTGGACACGAGGTTTTGCAAAGGTGAATGTTGAAATCTGTCCTTGTATGTATTTGGAAAAACAAAATACTATTAAAAATAAAGTACTTAACATATGAACAAGTTATGGTATATGATTATGATGGAATATTATTGTGTTGTAAAGATGATGAGGGAGATGGTTTCAGAAGAACCAAGAAGATAATATGATGTAAAGTGAAGTGAGCAGAAACAGGAGAACATTGTGCCCAGGATCAGCAATATCACAATAATGATCGACCATGAAAGACTGAGCTACTCTGAGCAATATGATGATGATCTAAGACAATTCCAAAGGATCCATGATGAAAAATGCTATCTATCTCCCAAGAGAAAACTGGTGAACTCTGATTAAAGCCTATTTTACCTCTTTATTTTTCTTCCTTGTTTTTCTTTTACAACATGACTGATGTGAAAATCTGTTTTGCTTGACTCTATGTAAAATGGGTGTTGTATTGTTTGTCTTCTCAGTGAATGGGAGAGGGAGAAAATTTGGAACTCAAAATAAAACTAAAGTTTATTAAGTCCCAGACACATAGAAATGTATGTTATATATAATATATATATATATATATATATTATATATAACATAAATGTTAGTTTCCTTCCCCTTCTATGAGAGGAACATCAGACTGTAGAGAGCTGCTTCCCTTTGCATGAGATTTTGGCCTTTACCATGCAACTTCTCCACAACAACCATTAGTAGTGGGAGGTCTTCCAGGGAATTCCGGTGGCAGGATTTCCTTCTAGAGAGTACCATGAAGTCAGGAAACAGACCTGCCCTTGGGTTGCTGGCTGAAATAAGTCCAGCTCTGCCTTCTCATGATCTCCCCATGATCTTGTTTGCTCTTCTGTGGGGCCTAGAAGCTTCTAGGGATAAAAGGGCACGTGTTCCCTGGTTGGCTTTTGGGCTACACAGCCAACCACACACAGGACAGACTTCATGTCTGTCAGTTGCCATTCTATGGAGGGTTATATGTATATTCTTTGTGGTCAACAGGAAAAATTAACTCTTTATGCTACCACCCTAATGAATTTTCCTCATTTAACCTCTCTGGGTCTCAGTTTCATTGCCTGTAAAATAAATATAATAAGACTTTGTCTACCTACCTTGTAAGAATGTTCATAGAACTACAGATTTAGGGCTGGAAGGGACCTCAGAGGCTATCTAGTCCACTTGCTCCATTTTACAGATGAAGATACTAAGATCCAGAGAAGTAAAGGGATTTAAATAGGTGGGATCTGACCCCAGAATCCATTCACTTTGCTCAGAAGCTACTCAATCGTTGCTGTGAAGATAATTTCTGTTAGTTACCACATAGTAGTTTACACTATACATTTATTGGGCAATCTCAGGGCTTTTATCTCACCAGCCCCTCATCACAGCCTAGGGAATGAGACAGTACAAGTAATAACAATAGCTAATCCATGCAGAGAAACTTTAGGGTTTGCAAAATGCTTTACCTCCCCTTTGACCCAGCAGTGTTTCTATTAGGCCTATATCCCAAAGACATCTTAAAGGAGGGAAAGGGCCCCACATGTGCAAGAATGTTTGTGGCAGCCCTTTGTGTAGTGGCTAGAAACTGGAAACTGAATGGATGCCCATCAATTGGAGAATGGCTGAATAAGTTATGGTATATGAATGTCATGGAATATTATTGTTCTATAAGAAGCGACCGGCAGGATGATTTCAGAGAGGCCTGGAGAGACTTGCATGAACTGATGCTGAGTGAAACGAGCAGAACCAAGAGACCATTATACACGGCAACAACAATACTATATGACAATCAATTCCGATGGACGTGACTCTCTTCAACAATGAAATGTTTCAAACCACTTCCAGTTGTTCAATGAAGAAAGCCATATACACCCAGAGAGAGGGATGTGAAATGTGGACCACAACATAACATTTTCATGCTCTATCGATGTTTGCTTGCATTGGGTTTCCTTTCTCAGATATTTTTTGTTCATGTAGATACGATTGTTCTTGCACAGCAAGATAAGTATGGAAATATGTATACATATATTTGACTTATAAAGTATTTTAACATAATTAACATGTAGTGGATTTCCTGCCATCTAGGGGAGGGGTGGGGAGTAGGGAGGGAAAATTTGTAACAGAAAGCTTTGTAAGGGTCAATGTTGAAGAACTACCCATACATATGTTATGCAAATAAAAAGCTTTAATACAAAAAGATAATAATAATAATAAATGCTTTACCTCCCATTATTTCTGTTGATACTCTGGGATAACCCAGGGAAGTGGATACCCTCATTTGCCCTTGTACAGAGATGAAAAGAGGCTAGGTAACTTGAGTTTTGTTACACAGCTAGTTAAGTATCTCTGGCAGCATTTGAACTGAGGTCCTTCTCAACTTCAGGCAAGCATTCCATCCACAATGCCATGTAATTGCATCACAGTGATACCAGCTTCCATCCCTCTGTCACATGAAGGCTTGTGAAGCACTTTAACTACTTTGTCACAGTAGCCAGGAAGGGTGGCCCTGACTAGTATCATCCCCATTTTACAGTTCAATCAATAGTAAACATTTAGGGGTAGCTAGTTGGCACAGTAGATAGAGTTCCAGCCCTGAAGTGAGGATGACCTGATTTCAATTCTGACCTCAGACACTTAACTCTTTTTTTTAAATTTAAATTTAAATTTTTTTTTATTAAAGCTTTTTATTTTTCAAAACATATTTGTGGACATTCTTCAACATTAACCCTTGACAAACCTTGTGTTCCAATTTCCCCCCCTTCCCCCACGCCTTCCCCTAGATGGCAAGTAGTCCAATATACGTTAAACATGGTAGAAATCTGTTAAACCCAACATCTGCATACATATTTATACAATTATTGTGATGCACAAGAAAAATCAAATCAAACCAGTAAAAAAGAGAGAGAGAAGCAAAATAAAATGCAAGCAAACAACAACAGAAAAAGTAAAAAGGCCGTGTTGTGAACCACACTCAGTTCCCATGGTCCTCTCTCTGGATGTAGAAGGCTCTCTCCATCACTGAACAATTGAAACTGGTTTGAATCATCTCACTGTTGACGAGAGCCATGTCCATCAGAATTGATCATAGTCTTGTTGCCGTGTGTAATGATCTCCTGGTTCTGCTCATTTCACTCAGCATCAGTTCATGCAAATCTCTCCAGGCCTCTCTAAAATCATCGTTTCTTACAGAACAGTAATATTCCATAACATTCATAGATCATAATTTACTCAGCTGTTCTCCAATTGATGGGCATCCATTCAGTTTCCAGTTTCTAGCCACTACACAAAGGGCTGCCACAAACATTCTTGCACATGTGGGGGGCCCTTTCCTTCCTTTAAGGTCTCTTTGGGATATAAGCCCAATAGAAACACTGCTGGGTCAAAGGTTTGATAACTTTTTGAGCATAGTTCCAAATTGCTCTCCAGAATGGTTGGATCTATTCACAGTTCCACCAACAATGTACTAGAGACACAACTCTTCCTAGCTGTGTGAGCTTAGGCAAATCACAACCCCAATTGCCTCAGCAAAAAAAAAAAAAAGAAAGAAAAGAAAAAAACAAACATTTATTAAGTACCTATTATGTGCCAAGCACTGAACTAAGGACTGGGGATTCAAAAAGAGTCAAAAACTAGTTCTTACTTTCAAGAAGCTTATATTCTGTGAGGGAGACCACATGCAAACAAATACAATGCAAGCTATATACATAATTAATAAGAAATAATTAAAAGAAGGAAGGCACTAGAATTAAGAGGAGCTAGAAAGGCTTCCTTTAGAAGGTGGGGTTTTATTTGAGATTTAAAGCCAGAGAGGTCTATTGTGGGGATGTGGGGCAGCCATTGTCAGGAATGATGAGAACTCAGAAGTCCACCCTTTTCCTTTGACAACCTTGACAAACACAAACACAAACACTTGGAGGCCGAATTGCTGGGATGGTTTTATCTTGTTGGCATAACTAAGGCTTGCCCAACTCACCAAATCAGCAAAGGATCCTGCAGATAAGAGACCTTTCCTCCCCTGAGTAGGTGTACTGGAAACATTCTTACCTTACAGATAACACTTATGATCTTCATTATCCCGTATCAACATACCCCATTACCCGATGTCCCATCATGCAGTTGTTAACACAGACATACTATGTGAGTTATGTGCTACAGAGAGTTTGTTCTTTTTCAGGACCCTCTCTAACTCCTCCTTAACTCTGTAGACCCCACTCTTATTCGTCACCTGTGACCTTTAAATGGTTCCCTTCACTCATAGGCCAACTGCTCTTTTTCTGGGCCTTTTGATGACAATAAAGGGCTCCTTGTGACTATGATAATGCCTTTTATGAAGTTTTCACATTCCGAACTGCTCTCCCAGAACCAGGTACTTCATCAGTGAGAGCAGAGGAAGGATCATAGTCTAAGCTATGCTAAGCACTGGGATGCAAAAAAGTAAAAAGACAGTCCCTGGACCCCAAGAGCTTACACTCTGATGGGGAAGACAATCTACAAACAAAATATTGATTGTTGTTGTCCATACTTGAAGAGAACCATCATTCGGTTGGGATCAAAGTACAGTGTGTCTGACTGCGACCTATAGGACCAAAATGAACTCAGAAAGCTCAACTATAGGTCAGGCACAAATAATTGGAGTAGAAATGTCCCTAAATTTGCACCACATACATTTCTTTTGAGCTACTGCAATTCAGCTTTGCTCATTCAGTATATTTTCTTTGATGGGCA
Source organism: Myrmecobius fasciatus (assembly GCA_023553655.1). NCBI lineage: Eukaryota > Metazoa > Chordata > Mammalia > Dasyuromorphia > Myrmecobiidae > Myrmecobius > Myrmecobius fasciatus. Next base: position 32,572 of record JAJPUD010012112.1, read on the forward strand.
CCCATGCTGGGCAGTCCTGTGTCACTGTCTCCCATGTCTCACAATTGATTCCAGAGTTCTTCAGAGAGATCTTGAGAGTATCTTTGTATGACTTTGGAGATCAGAAGAAATCATACAAAGACAGTCTCAAGGTCCTCCTCGGGGAGGCTTACCTTGTGTAAGCTCTCTGTAAAAAGTCTTTTAGGTATATTTATATTTGGCATTTAAACATTGGCTAACCTGTTGGAGTTTCACTCTCTGCAGGAGGGTTTGAATGCTCGGCAGTTCAGCTAGAGAGCTAGTTCAGCTAGACCTCGGTGTCCAATACCTTATCTTGCCAGAAAATCTTCAGAATCTTCCGAAAACAAATCAAATGGAAATGATGCAGTTTCCTGGCATGGCACTGGTAGACTGTCCAGGTTTTGCAGGTGTCTAGCAATAAGATCAGCACAATAGTTCTATAGCCCTTCAGTTTGGTAGGCAACTTAAGCTTTCTTCTCTTCCACACTTTCCTTCAGAGCCTCCCAAACACTGAGCTAGCTCTGGCAATGTGTGTGTGTAGGGTTAGCTGCTGAAACACCTAGGGGACTGCAGAATACTACCATTACTTCAGTGCAGTAAGAAGAGCCACATCCATCAGAATTGATCATCATATAGTCTTGTTGCCGTGTACAATGATCTCCTGGTTCTGCTCATTTCACTCAGCATCAGTCCATGCAAGTCTCTCCAGGCCTCTCTGAAATCATCCTGCTGGTCGTTTCTTACAGAACAACAATATTCCATAACATTCATATACCATAATTTATTCAGCCACTCTCCAATTGATGGGCATCCATTCAGCTTCCACTTTCTTGCCACTACAAAAAGGGCTGCTACAAACATTTTTGCACATGTGGGTCCCTTTCCCTCCTTATAAAGGGCTTTGAATGCCAAACAGAATATTTCCTATTTGCTTCTGGAAGCAATAGAAAGCTACTAAAGCTTATTGAGTAGGAGGATGACATGATTAGACCTGTAATTTAGGAAAATCACTTTAGTGACTGAGCAAAGGATGGGTTGGAGTGGAGACACACAAGCAGACTATTGCAGTAATCCTAGCATGAGCTGATGAGAGTGCACCAGGATGGTGATAATGTCAGAGGAGAGAAGGGGCTGTATCTGAGAGATGTTGCAAAGCCTTGGGAAAAAGCTTGGATATGGGGCATGAGAGACATTGAATAGTCAAAGATAAGGTTAGGACCTGGCTGTGGGACTGAGATAACAGTGGTACCCTCTACGCTAATAAGCAAGGTAGAAAGGAGAGAAAAGGGAAAATGATGAATTCTGTTTTGAACATATTGAGGTTAAGATGTCTACTGGACCTCCAGTTTGAGATGTCTGAAAAGCAGTTGGAGATGCAAGATTGGAGGATCGATGAGGGAATGGAAGTTCCAAAAGGAAGTGACCCAATTAGGATCCCATACTGGTAAATGTAAGAGGTGAGATACAAAGACAAAGATTAAAACAGTCCCTGACCTCGAGAAGCTTACATTTTACCAGCATGTACAAGACATTGTGAAGATACATTTTATTTATGTATTTTTTAATGTTTATATTTTTCCAATTCCATATAAAAATAATTTTAACATTTGCTTTTAAATTTTGAGTTCCAAATTCTCACCTTTCCTTCTTTCTCATTGAGAATTTGATATAGATAATGCATGTGCAATCATGCAAAACACATTTCCATATTAGCCATGTTGCAAGAGAAAGCAGACCGAAAAAAAAAAAAGAAAAAGAAAGTTTAAAATAAGTAGATTTTGATCTGCATTCAGACTCCATCAGTTCTTTCTTTGGATGTGGATAGCATTTTTCATCATGAGTTTTGGGGAATTATTTTGGATCATTATATTGCTGAGAATAGCTAAGGCCTTCACAGTTTATCATTATAATATTGCTGTTTCCGTATACAATATTCTCCCGGTTCTGCTCACTTCACTTTGTCTTAGTTTATGGGAAATCTTCCCAGGTTTTTCTGAAAGCATCCTGCTTGTCATTTCTTATAGCATAAAAATATTCCATCATAATCCTATATCACAACTTGTTCAACCATTTCCCCATTGATGGGCATCCCCTCAATTTCCAGTTCTTTGCCACCGCAAAAAGATCTGCTAGAACTATTTTTGAAGAGATAGGTCTTTCTCCCTTTTTTGGATCTCTTTGGCATACAGACCTGTGTGGAGCATACAGACCTGTGTGAAAAAGAGGGAACACCCAGAGGGCTGGACCTCTGCTCTGGTTGCCAGAGCGGGTGCCCTCACATTCTAGCCAGGAACAAGGAAATAGCTCTTACCCAATCCTAACACAGAAAACATAGTTTGAGTATCTTTTGAAACATTTGCATTTTGTCTTTCTTTAATATTTTCTTCCTTCTCTCCAACAACTAGGCTAATTATTTCATTAGTCAGGCATTCATCTAAAAGCTCAGGAGCATAGTCTCACCCCATTATCTTATAGCTCATCATTTGCAATTGTCTTAACTGGGCACTTGTGCTAACTTCTGAATTATTGGAGCTAACTTCTGAATTATTGGCTGTTTGTTCGCAAATTGTCAAAACAGTAGTGGTATTGCTGGGTCAAAGGGCAGGCACAGTTTGATAGCTCTTTGGGCCTAGTTCCAAATTGCTCTCCAGAAAGGTCAGACCAGTTCACAACTCCACCAACAATGCTTATGCATGGTTTTAAGGAGCAGGCAAACAGGATATATTCGGGAGCCCTCAACTGTGATGGTGGAATGGCAGAATCACCCACCCATACATACTTCTGTGGAGTCAGTGAATTTGACTTTGAATCCTAATACTGTGTTTAATTTCTCTGTGTTCTTCTCTGAGACTCGGTTTCCCTCATCTGTAAAATGAGAACAGATAATGACCAGTCTTGACCCCAAAGAAGAAATAGTAAATGATAATCCCCCCCTTTCTTTGCAGAGGTGGTATATTATGAGTGTAACAGTGTATGTAATGTTAAGCTTTTTGATGTTAATTTTGCTGGCTGGCTTTTTTCTCCCCTTTTGTTGTTCTTTGTTATAAGGGATAGTGAGGGTGGGGGAGTAGAAAGGGAAAATGGATATCCTGGGAAATATCAGGAAAACGGTTCAAAATCCTGCCTCCAACACATTCTAGCTGTGTGACCCTGGCAACTAACCCCTCAATGCCTCAGTTTCCACATTTGGAATGAAAGAGTAAAATGAAAGATTGGAACTGCATGGCCTCTCAAGTCCATTACCATTCTAAATCTATAGATATTTGCATGGCAAAAACCAAAAAAAGAAAAAAAATTATGCATCTATTGCTTCTTCCCACAAAATGTGATTTTTGAAAAAGTATTATTTATTTTTAATTAAAGCTTTTTCTTTTTTTTTGCTGAGGCAATCGGGACAAAGTGAAGCTTTTTATTTTCAAAACACACGCAAGATAATTTTCCACATTCACCCCTGCACAACCTTGGGTTGCAGATTTTTTCCCCTCCGTTCCTCCCAGGCGCCAAGTGCGATGCTTCTGTACATATTCCCCCCATTATCATGCTACCCCCCCCCAAAGATCAGGGCGGGCGGTCTTTAGGGCTGGGGTTGTTTCCTGCTTAGCTCTGGCTCTCCAGTGCCTAGCACAGAGGCTGGCAGGCACATAGTTGGTGCTTAATTAACGCCTGTTCATTGAATTAAACAATTCCGCTCCTGGCAGGGTCTGAAGCAGTAAGGGGAAGAGAAGTGGGAAGGGGGGGGCGGCTTAACCCCAATTTTGTCCTAGATCAATTCCAAACGGATGAAGTCATTGTGCTCAGGGAGCAGCTGGAGGCTTGGGAAGGGCCTCCCGGTCCCCCTCCCCTCAGCCCCTCAGCCCCTTCCCTCACAGCTGGGAATGGGGGGGGGGGAGTCACAAGGGCTTTCCCAAGCTCTCCAGCTGCTCCCGGCTCCATTATTCCGGCTGTGGGACTGAACCAGCAATGAGCGGAAGGAATGAACACCATTTTTCCATCTCTGCAGAGGACTAAGCCCCCCCCCCTCCCCCGGGCAGGAGGGCTTCCTGTAGCCGCCGTCCTAAATAGGCTAAGGTTCCCATACTAAAGAAGCAAGCTAAAGGGTTACACTGTTCAGAGCGACCCCAAAATGGGAGGAGGGGGGAGAGGAAGGCAAGCTTGGGGAGGCTCACGTCGCAAAGGCAGCTGGGAAAGAATGGCTTCACACACATTCACCCTCGCACGCAGGGCTCTCTCACACTCACACCCTCAAACACACGTCCTCACACTCACGTAGCACTCCCACGGGCTCACACACACTCCAAGCCAGTCACCCCCTCATCGAAACCCTCCTACTGACTCCCACACGCACGCGCGCCCGCACACACTCAGTGGGCACACGGGGGCCGTGGGGAGGGCAGCCGTGGCAGAGCAGCACTCCCTCCCTCCTCCTCCAAGACCTCCCAGGGCTATTTCAAAGCAGCGGGGCCCAATCGGGAGAGGGGGCAGAGACGGAACAAAGGGGAAATAGAGGGAACTAGCCAAGCTGCCCTTGAAGGGGAGGATGTCGGCAAGCTCACAAAAGGAGCTCTCTTAAGAACTTCCAATCTTTCCAGAATTGACCACCTAGCAAGCAGAACTGAGTTTAGGATTAGTCATCAAGATCTCTGACAAAATGGAAGCTAAAATACGATTTAATCAAAAGTGCAAAACAGAGAAACTACACAACGTGGCGGTGATATAATTTAATATTCTTCTATGCCATTATACTGCACACTCTAAAACACCTGAGCACACATCTGGCGAAACAGACACAGAAATTATATGAACATAAACATAATATACTTTATTTTAAAAGCTTTTTATTTTCAAAACATATGCGCCGTCATTTTTCAATACTGACCCTTGCATAGTCTTGTGTTTCAGATTTTCCCCTTTCCCCCCACCCCCTCCCCTAGATGGCAAGCAATCCAATACGTTAGACATGTTAAAATATATGTTAAATCCAATATGTGTAAACATATTCATACAATTCTCTTCTTGCACAAGAAAAATCAGATCAAAAAAGAAAGAAAATGAGTAAGAAAACAAAATGCAAGCGAACAACAACAAAGAGTGAGAATGTTATGTTGTGAATAAAACACTTTTTATACAAATAAACTCAGACCTAAATAATTGAAGTAACATTTATTGTTTATAGGTAGGTTTAAAATGACACTTTTGGAATCGCACATATTTAACGTATATCAGGTTTCTTGCTGTCTTGGGGAGGGGGGACATGAGGAAGAGAGGGAGGAAGAAACTGGAACATAAAGTTTCGCCAAAATAAGCTTTACATGTATTTGGAACAATAAAATACTATTGAAAATGTTATGAAAAAATGACACGTTTTATATGATTGCCCTTGTACAACCTATATCAGATTCTTTACCATTTTTGCCAAGAGGAGAGTGGGGGGAAGGGTAGAAAGAAAAATTTGGAACTCAAAATTTTGTAAAAATGAATGCTAAAAACTGTCTATACATAATTGGAAAAAAACTATTAAAATAACCTGGGAATTCATGAAAATGAAATCACAGGTTCTATCTAAATAAATAATGACAATTTTTTACATAACATCTATTTGTTCAATGATATCTCAATTAAATTACGAAAAAAAATTGCTGAGCTTGAAAAAATAAAAACCAAGTTCATTCGGAAGAGCACAAGGTCGGGCGCTTCAAAGAAATCACGGGGGAAAGATATAAAGGAAGGAGATTGGGCAGTCTATCATACCTTAAATTACATTACAATTTATAATGAATTACATATCAATGTGTTATTATAATATATAATACATGTAAAAATTATAATTTTGATTATTTTAAATTCATATTTTTTGTGTAAATAAAAACTATGTAGCCAGAAAATTGGGGAGAGGAAACTTTCACAGACAATCTCGTAGCTATCATGTGACTGGGTTGGAATATTGCTGCAGTATAGGAAATGATGAGCTGGTTGACTTAGAAAAACACGGAAAGACAGACTTATGAAGGAAGATGCTGGCCACCTTCAGAGAAACAAAGGACAGTGGAAATAAGCACATATTCATACACATGTGTAAGATCATGCTATAAGTATATGTTTATATATGTACACGAATATATATATATATATATCCACACTTAATTGTAGCTGTCTTCAGAAAGTATGAGGAAGAGGGAGGGGAAAATATTATAAAGTAAAAAGTACATAGCAGAGAAGAAAAATAACAGGGAAGCTAAGAAAAGCTGGCAGCTTTGAAAACAATAAATAGTGTTTAATATTAAATTTTCTTGAAATGGAAATTTATTGGTTTATATTGAATCATCTCTTATGTTCTGCTGTGTACATGATAATGGTTTTCTTTTTCTTTTCTCATTTTGTATGTAAGTTTAAAATAAAAAATTGACACCCCAAAAAGCAACAACCCCCCCCAAAAAAACCCTCAATTTATCACCTACCTGTCCAATGAGAACAAATTTCTTTGATGAGCCTAGCTGTCTGGGGGATATGATGAACCTTTCCAGGGAAGCATGTTTACCTCTAGATGTCTTTGTATTGGCTGACTTATTCCTGAAATGCCCTTTCTCTCTTCCCCAGCCTTTGAGAGTCCCCAGTTTCCTGCAAAACTCAGCTTGAACACCACCTCCCCCAGGAGAATGTTCCTGACACCCCCACCCCTCCTTCCTGCAGCCACTGGGCCTCTGCTCCTAAATTACTTTGCTTTTGCCTTTCTTTACAAACTTAGCGCTGACCATAGTACTCAGCACAAAATAGACAACTGAGCGATGTCTATTGATTTTGCAACTATTTTGAGTATATTTCAGAGGCAACAAAGCAGCGCATTGATAGAGAGCTAGACTCAAAAATCAGAAAGTTCTGGGTTCAAGTTTGCCACGTAGGCTGTATGTATGACCCCAGACAGATTGTTTTACCTGTAGGTAACTCTCTGAGACTCTCCATGACAGAGAAGCTGCTGATCTGCATTGGTAAAGGGATTTTTCTCTTCTGGAATATCCCAGTACAGAAGAAATCATAGATCAAGTCCCTGTCCTTATATATATATATGTAAAAATTTGTGTGTTCATATTGTCTCTCCTGTTAGAATGTAAAGTCCTTTAGAGCATGGAACATTTCCTGTCTTTGTATTCCCAGGGCCCAGCACATAGTAGGCTCTTAATAAATAAATGTTTACTGGTTGACTGAACTTCCTTAGAATCATAATGTCTTGAGGCTTTTCAGCTGCCCTGAGTTTCTAGGCAGTGCCTGAGGTGGGTTAAGGAAAGGAAACTGCAGAGCAAAGGGCTGAGCCTCCACCTCCCTCCCTCAAGTCACAAAGAACTTCTGTGTGCAGCAACAACTTAGGCCCCCCTCCCTAATGGCCAGTGGCCAAAGGAAGGGAAAGCAGGCGAAAGATCCAACCCAACCTCAGCCCATTGCCTATTCTATCATGGCTGTGAACAAGAGGCCAGATGTCTCTGTTCAGGATGGGGCCCCCAAGGAACAAGTAATTATAGATGGAGGATCTGAATCCAGATCCAGAGCCATTGCCCTCTGTGAGGTACCCCCTGCCTTTAACACTTTAATACTCAGACGCCCTCTTCTCTGCTCACTGCATTACCCATAGTAGGTAGCTGGCCTTGGAGTCAGGAAAGGCCTGGCTTTGGGCCCCACCTATGTGACCACAGATAAGGTACATACATCTCTGATCCTCAGGTGTCGTTACTGCTGTTGTTCGGTCAGATCCAACTCTCCATGAGCCACGGCACAAGGGTTATGGACCATGGAAGGCAAGGCCCTTCTACCCTCCACTCTCTCTGGAAGTTTGTCCAAGCTCATGCTTGCTGCTCCTATGACACCATCTCTCTCCTTCTCTGCTGTCCCCTTGCTTTCGATCTTTCCCAGCATCAGGGTCTTTTCCAATGAGCGCCATCTTTTCATTATATGATCCAAGTATTTCAGCTTCAGCTTCAGTATGTGTCCTTCCAATGAACAGTCTGAATTAATTTCTAAATATTGACTGACTTAATCTCCTTGCTGTCCAAAGGATTGTCAGAAGTCTTCTCCAGCGCTACAATTTTAAAGCATTGATTCCGTGACACAGTTCATCTAGTGCCAGCACTGGAGTCGGGAAGATTCATCTTCCTGAGTTCATATGGGGTCTCAGATATTTACTCGCTATGACTCTGGACAAGGCACTTCATCCTGCTTGCCTCAGTTGTCTCATCTGGAAAATGAGCTGGAGAAGGAAATGGCAAACCAGTCCAGTATCTCCACCGAGAAGATCCCCAATGGGGTCACAAAGTCAGACGTGACTGAAAACAATTGAACAACAGCAAGAGATACAATAGAGGCAGTATGACAGAAGGACTAGAGAGCTGGCCTCAAAGTCCCAGCTGATACATACTGGTAGTATGTGTGACCCTGGGCATATCACTTAAAGTCTCTACTTCTCCAGGCTGCTCCGGGCTCCATTATTCCGGCTGTGGGACCGAACCAGCGACAAGCGGAAGGAACGAACGCCATTTTTCCATCTCTACAGAGGGCTAAGCCCCCCGCAACCCTCCCCTGGGCAGGAGGGCTTCCTGTAGCCACCGTCCTAAATAGGCTGAGGTTCCCATACTAAAGAAGCAAGCTAAAGCTAAAAACAGTTATTACTTCTAAGGTTAGTAGTTACAGAGAAGATGTTGATCTGTTTGGATAGCTGTCCCTTACATGGAGTTTCCTCTGCTTTGGCTAACCTAGTTCCAGGTCTCTGGCAACTCAGGGAGGCCCAACCTTAGAAAACAGAAAAGCTAACCATGACCAAGCCTTTTCTCCTATGGGCTCTTTCTAGCTCAGTAGGATTTACCAATGCTTCTGTCCCCCTAAAACTTCAGGTCACCATTCCTCTGTAAAAAGCAAAATCCAGGTCACAAAATGGATACTATGTCAACTGTGCAATTTTGTGGATCTGGTACCATTTCTCGGGCCCTCTTGGTTCCTAACCTGTGGACCAGCAGGAGAGACTGAGAAATGGTAGCTGGGAAATGTTTCCTCCCTAGTCATCTTCTTGCCAACCATGTTGCCAGCACCACTGCCACATGCATGCTATGCCATGGCTGCCTGTTTCCCATTCTAGAAGCATAATTGAATCAAGTATTACTAGTGGAAAGGGGGGGGGGTTGATCTACTGCCCTATCCACTCATCACTGCATGGCTTTCCAAGCCAAATTACCCCTCCTTGAGCACAATTTTCCTGTATTAGAAAGTGAGTTCCTTGAGGGCAGAAATTGCCTTTGCTAGTGTGTGTGTGTACATATGTATGTGTGTGTGTGTGTGTGTGTATATATCTCCATATTCCTGGTATATATATTGTAAATATATTCCTGTGTTGATTGCTGTTGATATACATTAAGTACTTAATAAATGTGTTCCTCTGAATTGTGCTTTATGTAGAAAAAGTTATTCCTGTGTATCTTTCTGATCTGATACAAATTTAAGAGTATGATTAGATTCTTACTAGCTTTTTCTCATTAGCTTCCCAAGCAGCAGCTACTAACACAGCAAGTTCAAAAGGTTTAAGATCTCATGAACCTCTAGGAGATATGGGTTCAAATGAAGTACTTCTTTGTACAATTTTTATCATTGTCAATGCGCACTATTTTGTACAAACTGCTGTCACGTGTGGCTAGGGCAGGGTGGAAGGTCCAGAAAAATATAAGGGTTCTCATACTTGAAAAGAACATTGGGGTGCATGCCTTCCCTTCTTGGTCCCGCCACTTGGATAGCTTCTGTTTCTTAGCCCATCTGGTTGAATGACCTTTTTAGAAGCTGGACCCATCTCTGAATCCTATAGAAATGAAAAGGGCTGACAGGAGATGGATCAGCTGTAATCTTAAAAGAGCTTTTGAATTCTAGAGTCTAGTTTTTGTGCCTTTTCCCATTCAGAAAGGAACTAAAGTCTCCTATGTACAAACAGTGAAAGCGTCGGGTCCACACACTTGTTACAACTAGTTACAACTTTAACTGTGATTTAGGTGGCTTTACCTCTTGACACATCAAAGGGTTTTTCCAAAGACTTTTATTTTGAATTAAGTTCAAAGGAAGAAAGGAAAAACAATTATGTTCAAAGACAAAAGAATTCAGGCATTGTTCTCTGTTCCCATAATACCAGAGGAGAAATGTAAGTAAAACACCCACTGAACCAAAAAAAAAAAAAAAAAAACGGTCTAGAAAAACAAGCAGAACAAGATGTTAGAAATCCTTCTCTGGGATGCGATTAGTGTCATTAGACTACGAGAGCACAGCGAAGAAAGGCAGAGAGAATTCTAGATTTTAGGAAACAGAATTCTTTTTTTTTTTTTTTGAGGGCCGTGATGGGGACCACGTCAAGAATATTTGTGACTGGCCCCAAGCAAGGTCTCGGATCATTTGAATTGGTTGTCAATCAAGGTCCCTTTCATCTTGGCTTTCTTTGCTTCTAGCTCAGCCTAGAGAGAATGAGGAGTACACACTGTGAGATATTATTTAGAAAGAGTTCTTCTGTCCCCTCCTTTCTTTAGCCTCTGTAAACCCTATCCTGGAGTTCTAGCTCACTGGCACGAGCATGCCCCAGTAGTATGGCCAATGTTTCACCAGAGTCAGTAATTGACAGTCCGACCCAACTTTTGATGAGATACTGAAAGGGCATTTGGTTTTCTCCAATATCATGATTCATGTCCCAAACTCAAAGCAGAAGAATATCAGATTACAGAAATGAATACTCTAAGAAGCTCGTCTAGAATCTGTCTAGACCAGATAGACTGCAGTTTTAACAGGGGGTCTGGGAAATTGGCTTTTTGGAGGATATTTTGAAAAAAAAAAGACATATTTCAATATAATCAGTTTCCTTTGGAACCCAATGTATTTTATCGGATGCATAGAAAAACATCTTCTGAGAAGGAGGCCCCAGGTTTCATCAGATTGACTCCCAATAGGGACAAAAATGGCCAAGAAGCCCTGGTCTGGAGCTTCTTAAATTTTTTTCTACTCGGGACCCCTTTTTGCCCCCCAAATTTCTACATGACCCCAGGTATATAAGTATATAAAAGAGGAATACAAATCAAACATTACTGATAAGAAATCACAATTCCATGACCCCCACATTCAGCTCCGAGACTCCATATGGAGTTGTGAACCACAGTTTAAGAAGCTGGGGTCTAGAGAATCACTACTTTGAGAAACAGGAAATGGTCCCCACCACACCTAGAAGGGCCAGTGTTTCAAGGCGTGAAGAGAGAATGGAGTGTCCCTAATCTACTCAGTAGGTGAAGACACAGTTTTGCCAACAGTTCCCACACACGAGGCAGGATCTATTTTCACAGCTATAGAGTTTGCAGCCCCACAGTAACGAGGCCTGATGATAAACTGGATGAGTGACTTAGACTGTAAGCCTTCTGAGGGCAGCGATTGCTTTTGCTTTTTTTTTTCTTTGTATCCCCAACATTTAGCACAGTGCCTGACCCAGAGCACGTGCTTACTAAACGCTTGTTGACTGATTGTTGAGCAATCAATTGCCTTCATGGGTTCCTTCTATCTCCCTAAAGATTTGTCCCTCCTCTACCAGGAAAGCTGTCCTGTGCCAATGTCCAGCATCATGTCACTCACCAACTCCTGAAGCCGTCTCTTGCTCATGCCTTTCCGTTCCAGCTGTTTTTCAATCACTTTGGCATTCTGTGCATATGAATCAGCAATTTCTCTCTGGCAGAAAACAATTCAGCAAAGGATCACTAGACTTTCGACAGTGATACCTGGACCAGAAAGGGCTACAAATGTCACCTGTGCAATAAGATCATCATGTCCAACAGCGGGCGTTTGGCCATCACCCAGGAAAGATGAAAAAACAAAAACAAAAAAACAAATCCCAAGCTTCTCCAGCTCATCTTTCCAATAATCCTAAGAGTTCAGGTTTCAACTTCACCCATTGGCAAAATAACACCAATGCATTTTCCAGTGAGCGGCTCATGTTAAAATACCATAAAGACAACTGTTGCTACTAATAGTGTCGGACCAGTTGGGAGAGAAAAAGCTTTCTAAAATGGAAAGACTTGACCTTGGGAGAAGGATACGGTCCAACTCTAATTTTATCAAGGATGAGCTCTCAACTGGAAAGCTCTAAAGTCTCATCTCTTTCTACACCATTCTCCCCTCATAGGTTCTGTTTGATCTATGCAAATTGTTGAGGGTCACGCTAAGTGTGGAAACCCAGAGAGCCTGGAAAAAGGTCAGAACCGCCCCGCCCCATTGGTATAGTCACCCCTGACCTTTTTCCAGGCTCTCTGGGTTTCCACACTTAGAGTGGTCCTCAACAGTAAATGATTCCCCAATCTCTTCTGAGCTTTGGCTCCATATTGACAGCTCTGAGCTGCTCCTGCTCAGCAAATTTCCTATTGCCTAGAGAATAAAATACAAAGTCCTCTGCCTGGCACCAAAGGCCCTTCACATTCTGATTCCAGCTTCCCTTGATCATCTGATTTGACCTGACTTTCCTTCACGTACTCTCCAATCCAGTCAAAATGGACTACTAGCTGTTTCCTGCTCAGACCTTATTGGCTCCTTGCAGGCCATGCTTCTTCCTTCTCATCTATTGAGAACCTTGTCTTCCCTGGAGGCTCAACTCAGGCCGCTTTTCCCAGTGGTCCTCGATGCTCTTCTCCCTTTTCCTAGGGCACTGGTCTGGCCTATTTCTTTGAGTCAATCCCACTCAATCTGGATGACACTTATTTATGATCACATTCTATCTCTGCCAGCACCCCCCTCCCCCCTCCCGCCCCCCCCCCCCCCCCCCCCCCGGCGGGGCACCAAAAAAAAAGGAGCGCGGGGGGGGCTGGGGGGGCGGCGGGGGGGCTGGGGGTCTCGCCG
>JAJPUD010012113.1:1803-21920 GCA_023553655.1 Myrmecobius fasciatus
AATTGCCTCAGCAAAAAAAAAAAAAAAAAAAAAAAAAAAAAAGCATAAAAAACTCTTTCCCCACTTCTTTTATTTTTTAATTGAGTTTTGTCTACGACTTCCCTCTTTCTTCCCAAAATAAAAACAAAATCATCATAACAAATATACAGTCAAGCAAAAATATTATTGACCATAACAAAAAATCTAAGTCTTATTCTGGCCTGAGTTTATCTCTTCTCTTGTAAGACGACAGACCCTCCTCAGTACTCTGGAGTATATCTGATCAGAATTCCTGAATCTTTCAAAATTGGCTATTATGAGACTATTGTTATGGTATAAATTATTGTGGTTCTGTTCATTTCACTTTGCATCAGCTCATAAAAATTTTGCCTAAGTCTCTTAGAAATCATTCCTTTTATAATTTCTTACAATAATATTCTACTACACATATTTATATGTATATACACTATCGTTTCTTTAGCTATTCCCAAATGATAGTTTCCAGTTATTTGCTAAACAAAAAGAGCTGCTATAAATATTTCTGCACATATACGTTATTTTCTTTTTCTTTAGTCCCTCTGAGGCATAAGCATAATAGGGCACAATTTAATAACATGTTCATAGCTCCAATACTGCTTTCCAAAAAGGCTGTACTAATTCACAACTCCACCAATAGTATATCAGTGTGCCTTTGTTGTCAAAGAAGAAATTAATATTGTACTTTGTTTTAGATTTTTAAAATCTTTCAGAAATAATTTTAATTGATTTAATATTATACTAAATCCAAAAATTTCTAGTTTAGAAATTTGTCCTAATTGACATAATCCCAAGTGCCTTCAAACACTTTTCTACTCTCCCCAAAATTTAAAGGAACATTTATAGGAATATTGAATATTGAAAGGTTTTGAGTTAACATTCCTGAAAAATGACTTAATCTACTAGAATTCCTAAATTCTCTCCAGGATCACTCCCCTAAAGAAAAAACCAACAACTTAATCCTTTAAATAAAGAGGGATGGGTCCTAGTTCAGTTACACTAGGCTAAAAGGAAAAATCAATAATCTTAGAAAGACAAGGGATACTTCTAAATTTAGCTTTTGTTCTCGACTACTTACACATTTTCCTAAAGAGAAAATTCTGGAAAAGGTTTATTAATATGCTTTCACATCGTGTTCACAGAACCTTTCCAAAACCATCATTTTTTTTTTGTCATCTTTGCCAAGACAGATGTGAGATATAACCCCAAAGTAGTTCATTTAATCAATCAGTGATTTGAAGCATAATGCTACAAATCACTTTAAGAGTTCTTTCATTGAGACCCTTTTTCACAACCTTTGACCATTTATTTATTGGAGAATGGCTTGATCATTTTAATGTTTTATATATGAAATGACTCCTTATATTGCTTGGATGAGACTTTTATTGGAAAGGCTTGCTAAAAAGATTTTTTTTTCAATGAAGGGCTTTTTTTCTAATGTTAATTTAGTTGTACTTGTGCAAAAACAAACACACCTCTTTAATTTTATATAATTAGAATTATCTGTCAGCTATGATCTCTACCTTGATTATAAACTTCTCTTATCCATACTTGCAAAAGGTATTTGTCTTATGCCTCCAATTTTTTATGTAACTTTTTATACATGTCACATGCTCATTTGAAACTATTAAAGGAGCATGTTTTTAAGAGCTAAAATTGATCTATAAGATCTAACTTGTAGCAAATCTTTGTAACAGCTAAAAGTTAAGAACTGACACAATTAACTCCATTTTGTATGTGTAACAGCAAAATGTCTCTCCTTCAATACAAAAGAAAATTCAAAGAATCCCCATTAGCTCCAGGAATGTCTCTTTATCCTATCCAATAAAGAATGTAGAAGTAGCAAGGGATTAAATTTGGATTGTCTAATAAAGTGGATACTACAATTTTCTTAAGTGTAGTATAAAAGGCTATGCTAACAAGGACACATTCTTTCCTAAGTAACAATTTAATCATCCTTCATAAGTACTTATTGCTACCTACCAACAGTACCAGAACCGAACAAAACTGATTTTTGAAAGCTTTTTTGTTAATCTGGTTCTATTTGCTTTGGAGGAAAGAAAAAACATCTATCCATTTAAATCTATATTCACACACATATGTACATACACAAAAAATATGATCGCAGTGATAGTATATCATCTGATTTAATCTTGAGTAAACTGACTCCTGTATACTTGTATTTTTTACTCAGCGCTGGTTTATTTATTTCCAATAGTATTTTATTTTTCCAAATACATGCAAAGATAGTTTTCAAAATTCACCTTTGCAAAACTGTGTTTCAATTTTTCTCCCAGAGGTAAAAAACAAAAAAACAAAAACAAGCAAGCAAAAACAACCAAAAAAAGATGAAAAAACTATGCTTTGATCTACATTCAGCCTCCATAGTTCTCTCTCCGGATTCGGAGGGCTCTTTCCTTCCCCGAGTCTATTGGAATTTGTGCTGATTTGGGCAGTAACTTAATAAGGACCTTGAAAATTCTCAATTCTCATGGAATCAATTCTGATATATAATGAGATGTTGGTCTCTATATTATTTCTAATACATTGAAATTGCTTCAGATGAGAGAATGAAAACGATGTGAGATTTGGATCAAGAATCAAAGGAAAAAAGGTGAAAGGAAACAAAATCTTATTCTCTGGAAAGGTAAGAAATAATATTTTCACTGTTGTAGATAATCATGTTTAAGGAAACCACCTGATCAGTGTGAGACGCAACTCCAGTGAACTATCAAGTACTCTTAAATCTTTATCAACCCCAGAGAATTGAATTGCAGTGGGGGGGGAAGAGGGAGGGTCTCCTTCCCAAATTATTCTGAGGGAAAAGGGAAAAAGAGAAAGGCCTGGATTAACAGGGGAGGGGTAAGGGAACCCCAGGAATCTAGAATGGGGGGCCGCTGGAGTGGTGGAAGACTAGATTTGAGGGAGAATGTTATTATTCTTAGGGAACTGGATTGAGGCGTGGGAACTAGACTCGTACATTCATCCTGGAGAGCAGCTTGGGAGAGGGAAGGAGGGGAAGAGAGGAGGAGGCGGAAGGCAACCGAAAGCTGTTGAGGGTGTGACTTCGGCCTCATACGGGAACCTGGACAGACCACCGGTTAGTAAGCTCCTCCCGAGCAAGGGCTTTTCGCCTCCTCTAGTTTCCTCATTGCTCAGCCTCGTACCTGGCACGCAGGAGGTGCTTCATAACTATTAAAAGACTGACTGGTGGAGGGAGGGGGACTTGGAACGCAGGACCGGAGAGAAAAGGAATGGAGGACGGTCCGCTACTGCAAAGTCCAACAGACTTGGGATGGTGGGAGTCGTGGGACCGATGGCGCAGGGCCACGTGGGGAAGTTGGCCAGCCATTGCAGAGGGACCCGGGCGCTGAAGTTGGACTGCCTCCACTTGCCCCAGTCACACTAGCTCTAAATTCAGAGACTCCCGCCCCCTCCGCCCCAGTTCAACCGAGGCTCTCCACTCAGAGGCGGTCCTGACTCCACCCCTGGGCGGCGAGGGGAAGAGCTCTCACCTCCCACGGGGGGAGGGGGAGGAAGGGGACTTCTCGCGCATGCTCAGGTCCTCGAGCAGAGCGAGCCGCGGACTTTCAAGGGGGAGCGCTTAGTCCACCTGGCTTCCGCGGGCCCGCCCCAACTCTGGACTGTGCAAGTGACTTACACCTTTCAAGGTAAGAGATTTGGGATAACGAATCTCTCCGGAGAGGCTCTCGGAGGAGCTCCTCCTCTACTCACTCACCCTGTGCGGCCTCCATTCTGCCGGGCGCTATCTCACGTCACAACTTCCGCCTCCATCTGCGTACACACACCCCCTTCCCTTCTCCCACCTAGAGTGAGGGGCGTTTCATCCAATCCAAAGCAACATCTCTTCCCTTCTCCCTCCCGTTTGACCTTGTCCTCTCTTATTAACCAATCAAATCTCTGAAGGCGTGCCTACCACCCGGCCCCGCGACTCCTGGGAAATGGAGGTGGGCTTTCTTCTAAATCCGAAAAATTGGCTACTCTCTCAATTATTGGTCTTTGGGCCTATGTACGTGGTAGACTTGGCTCTGACTTGCTTCTATTTCTCCTATGGAGACGCAGGTTGATGATTGACAGAATTTTTAGCCATTGGCTCCGTGAACCCCTCCCCTCTCTCATTCCCTTGAGGATAGCTCATCCAACAGAGATGGCGAACCAGGTCTGACTCGCCTTCCCCCAGGCGAGGAACCAATGGGAGTATGGGGGCGGGACTCGGGGGAGGAGATTGTTTACGTCCAGCTCGGGAGGGAAAGTAGGTCAGAGCGCTGGGCTGAAGCTGAGCGCGGCGGTGGCGGCGCCTGAGGTAAGATCGGCGCCTCCTGGGGTGGGGCCCCAATGGCTCCGAGGTCCCCGCGCGTCCCCCGGTCCCTTCAGTCCCCAGCGCGGGTTCCGCTTGCGCTTCCTGCTCCCTCGGCCCCTCAGGCCTCTCCTTCCGGATCTTCTTCGTCTTTGCTCAGCCTGACGCGCTCTCCTTCTGGAGCGGACCGAACGGCTTGCACTGCCCAATAGGAGGGGGTGCCAGCGGTTGGTGCGGGAGGGCCCAAGGTAGCGGGGCGGGGCGGAGGCCGGGCCCTGGTAGCCCCGGACTTCACTACGGCCCAGTGGGCAGCCCGCGGGTAGCTGGGCCGAAGGTAGAAAGCGGCAGGAGCTAGTCGGACCCGCTCTTTCGTGGAGGAGGGTCCCGGCGAGGAAGCGGAGCCTGGTGGTCGGCCCTTGTCGTTTGGTCGGAGGCCTGGAGACTTGGAGGGAAAAAGCTCGAGGGCCGGGCGGAGGAGGCGGGGCCGCAGGCTTGTCCTCCGCGTGTGCGCGTGTCAGGCCCGGGGTCCCCAGATCGGCCAAGATCGGGCCGGCCTTTTCTTGTGCTTCGTCCTTCCCGGTGCTCAGCACTACCCGTGAGATTCCGCTGTCGGGGACCGGGCCTGGAAGTCCTGCCTTTGTTTCCACTTCGGCGGCCCCTGGGCTGGGGACTGAGCCCGCGGTTTCCTTGACCTCGGCCTCCCCCAGACTTCTTCTCGGCCGGCTCTTGTGGGTGTGGTTCCGGCATCCATTCCTGCTTCGCTCCAGCCTGGAGCCGGTGCGGCTCAGCCCCCTTTTCTTAAGTGGCCGATGGAGAGCAAAGGTCAAGGGCTGCCCTGGTTTGCGGCCGCCGTCAATCTGGGAGACCCGGAGGCCGGCGTGGCCAAAGCCTCCCATAGGCCGGGATGTGCGAGCGGGGGATGGGGGGCGGGGAACCCTCGTGCCCGCAGGCCAGGCTGGCCCTTTCCTGGAGCGTTTGTGAGGTGCTTTAAAGGGGGTTACCAATTCTACAGATGCTGTAGGGGAGGCATTGGAAGCATCAACTAACTGTGAGCTGGTGTGCAATTGGGCGTTATTATTTTGGCTCAGGGAGGGGAGGAAAACGTGAAATAAACATGGAGGAGGACAGCCCCAGATGGGGAAGGTCCATGAAACCGAACTTAGCCTGGGAGGAGCGACACTAAACACTGGGGCGGCCGAATCTGGTATGAGTCGGGAGGTCTAAGTTTGGCTGTCTGCATAGTCGCCCCCCTTTTTCATCTCTAAATGTGGTTGACATCGGGGAGGACTGTTGAGTCGCTCGCTTAATGTTGCTTAGCTCATGTTCCTTCGGATGGATGGATTCTGAATCTTCTTGCCACCTGTTGATTTGAATGTCTCTTTTGAGGACTCAACCTACGGTAGTTTTCTATGATTTTGAGGAAGCTGGTGGGAAGTAGCCTGTGGGGAAAGCGCTAGACTTGGAATCAGAAAGCCTGAGGTCAGATTCTGCCTCCCAACTTTTATCTGTTTGTCTCCCTGGGCTAGTCACTTTTTTTAGCCTCAGATTCTTCCTAAAAAGTGAAGATAATGGAGATACTCACCCCAGCTTTGTTAGGATGAAATCAGGAAATAGACATTTAAAAGCCACTCTATAAATGTTAGTATTAAAAGTGCTGCAATTTAAAGTTAGGCCATGTACCCACTTTGTCTCTCAACCTTGTCTCATTTATAAAATGGGGTTTTTACAAAATCAAGGGATGCACTTTGTAAAACTTTTAAAACATTGTAGTGGACAAGAAGTTTAAGGCATTAAGCTAGGAGTTAACAGGCTGTGGGGGATTTATTCATGCAGAAAAAACACGAGCCCAATCTAGACATCCTAGTGACAATTTATTATCCTTTTAAAACTATGTATATTTTTAAACCTAGTTATTTTCTCTAGAAATATTTTCCCTTGTAACAGCAAAAGTTAAGTAGAAGCTGTCTGTCAATTTGAGCAATTTGTGAGTTAATTTATTCAACATGCCTACTACTTATAGGTATAAGTGTTTTTATCATCTCTTCTCTGGAACTAGAATAGTTTGGTCAGTCAGAGTCAAAACATCCTTTCTAGAATCCCCTAGTTCCCTGTTGTGGTGATTGACCCCAGGCATGCCATCTGACTGGTTAAGGGACTTGCTCTGGGGTCAAAACAGCCACTAAACCCTTTACACTAAATTATCTGCTGGAGAGTCTGTGTTCAGATGTTCCCCATAAGTCTTTCACCAATGTAGTGAACACTTACAGCACTCCCATTCCTTTCCCTCAAGTGGTTAGAATAGGGTAGGTAGAAGTTTCAGTGGTGAGTGACCAGTGTTTTGTACCCTGAAAGACCCAGACCCACCCAGTCAAGGAAAAAAAGCATGGTTACATTTTAGGGTTTTATATTACTGAGGTCAAGCTGAAAATTTTTTTTTCTGCCTCTGCTTTCTTTGCTTTGCCTTCATTCATACTATCTTGAGTTCACAAGGACTGTTTTTGTCTGATCTGTGGTAGGGCCTTCCATGCTTCTATTATCTGCCATAATTGGACACATTACACTGTACCTTGACTCTTCATAGTGATGTCATTTTTGATTCTCTTCAACAACTGAAGACAACCACCAACTAACAAATCTTTAAGTTTCTTAAGGCAGCTGGAACAATATTTGAAGAGTTCTAGATATGTAGTCATACTAAGAAGTTGTATGACTGGACAAGTCACTTAACCTGTCCACTTCTTTTCTTTTTTGCTGAGGCAATTGGGGTTAAAATGACTTGCCCAGGGTCACCCAGCTAGGAAGTGTTAAGTGTCTGAGACCTCCTGACTTCTGGGTTGGTGCTTTATTCACTGCACCACCTAGCTGCCCCTCCACTTCTATTTCTTTATCTGTAAAATGGGAATAATGGCACCTACCTCCCAAGGTTGTTGAGAGGATCAACTAACATATATAAAGTGCTTTTACATTGAAGCATCATGTAATTGCTGACTGCTACTTTTGCCCTACTCGGCTTTACACTTCTTAGTAGTTCTGGTCTTATGAGACCAATTTAAAAGTCAGAAGACTGCCTACCTAGAGAATTTATGATAATAGAGGAAGTTGTTTATAAAGTCTTAAGTAATATTTAAACATAGCTGGACTATATGAACCCACATTTTAGGGATCTTTCTCCCTAAAGAATTGACACTAGTTTTGCTGGATATTCTAGGAGTCATTGATAATTTCCTTATCAGCCATTAAAAGCTGGCATACCCTATAATGAACTTTGACCGGAGTTTATCTTTCATCAATTTCTTAGATTTTTCTCCAGATTGAGATTGTAAAATCCAATTAAACGGCCTTTTATGTGCCTACTGAGCAAGCTTTGAATTACAGAAAAAGGTGGACTCTCTCCTTCCTACTGCCCCTTTTTTCAGTTCTTACCCTGCCTCTTCTTATGGGAACAGCTCTGCAGTGAAAAGATTATTGGAGATAATCTTAATGGGAAAGCACTGATAATAAATGGGGATTAGGAAAGACTTCTTGCAGAGATAAGATTTTAAATTGGGATTTGAAGCCAGAAAACTTTCAGATAAAGAAGAGAATTTTACTGACTCAGTGTGTGTAGAAGAGAGGTATTAAAAAAAAAAATGGGAAAGGCAGGAAGAAGCCTTGTTAGCAATGGCTGGGATAGTAGGTGCCTAATCCAAATTAACTGAAAAATTTATCTAGAGAAATTATATATATTTGAAGTTGCAGGTAATAGGAAGATACATGGAGTAGAGTCTAAGATGTTAATTACCTTGTCTAGGATTACAGCTAATAAATAGCAAACCTAGGATTTTGAATCTGTGCCTTCTAACTCCACATCTCGTCTTTTTTTCTAAGTGACACTGGCATGATAAAATAACTTGCTTATGGTTATGAAGCTTAGTGATTAAAGCAGGATTTGAATAAGGTGCTCCTCTGACTTTTTCTAACAATGAAGTAGGAGGTGCTTGTACTATCTTAGATTTGTGATGGTCTTAATGTTGGTTCTGACTGCCAAAAGTGTTTGTGCTTAGGATCTAATGTCTCCTTAATGTGTATGGTTTCAAGCTGCCTTATGGATTGAACCCAGTGGGATTAAAGTTCTGGCTACTTATTCTAGCTATTTCTGGATGTGTAAACTAGACAAATCATTTGTGCTTTCTTTTATGGTGTCTTAAGGATTAGTGACTTTTAGGAGTGTTATAACACTGAAATGCTGTGGTGTTGAAATGATAGACTTGCAGTTTTTTTTAAAAAGTGCAAGAATTTACCTGCCCTGTGGCTTCACCCTCTTTACCTGAACTAAAGCCAGGTTTAGGTGGAAGGTCTGGGCAGAAATTAATATAATAGCTGACATAAGAATCTCAGAATTTGTAGCTTTTGGAGCTATGGTCAAAATACTTATTTATGTGGTAGCTTTATGCTAGCTTGGGACTGAAAAGAAAATGGTCCTGCTTTCCATTTTCCTTCCTAAAAGCTATGTAAATACTAGCTGTTTATCTTCCCTTTCTTTTACAAACCCATTTTGTGGGGAATAGAGCTCAACCTGGGGGCTGTTGCTAGATGGGAGCTGTATTCTTAGAGGTGATTTCTAGGTCAGTGAAGCAACCATTCTTTTTGTTGCTACGGACTACTTGCTTGTTGCTTATGGGTCAAGCTTGTTCTGTAGCCTCTAGAAACCTTCCCACTCAGTGTCAGGGAGCCTTAAAGGAGATAGAGATTTCTCAATTCAGAGTGGGATGGGGGGTGCCTTTGAGCTGAGGAATGTGGAGAGATCAGCTGTTGTGTTATTGTTTTCATTATCATGTTGGTTCTAGGCAACCTTGGAAGTAGTGGGTGAAAAGAACTGTACTTTAGGGAAGTTGTGAAGCCATTTTCAGTTTTCCTTCATCCCTACTAGATGCTAAGAAATCTGTTTTTACCTCAGGTCTCAAGTAGAAATTAGCAAAGAGTTAAAGCCAGGCCTTAAGCTTGCCTGCCCTGTGTAGTACAGTACTAGAAATTGGATGAGTTGCAAAGATTTTTATAGTCCTAATGATGGGGGAGAGAGCTGGTGCTGATGAGGGTGCATGAAAGAGGGGAGATGGTGCTGGACCCCCTTGGCCCATTGTGGGCTTCGTGGAAGCCATCCATATGGGGGATTGGGGGGAAAGGACAAAAGTTTATTTCATTGGAAAGAACAAACTCTTGCCAGTGGGCTGAGGCCTGGTAGGGCTTTCTCTTCTATAGGTTTAGAAATCCTTGGCTTTATGGAACTTTTCTACCCCCAGGCAAATGGGGCAGTTTGAATATCTATCTGATTGAATTAAAAGTGAAGTGTGTGAATGAATAGAAGGTGGGACCCCTCCCTTCTGGACTGGAAGATTTTTGAGATTCCAGGTCTCTCTAGCCCTCCCCCCAAGATCTGGGGAAATAATCAAGAACACAGTTTACATCACTTGCCCTAATGGAGGGTAGAAAGTATGTTAATAAAGATAATAATTTGATTGAATATAGCCTTTAAAGCTCTGCAAAGCTTTAAGAGGTAGCTCAAGAACTATAATACCTGACAGTTTAATAGTACCTTGAAGTTTAATGAAACTTTGTATCTTCTCATTAAGTCTCATAACCACACTCTAAGGTAGGGAGTTGGGGTCCTTCCATCTTACAAATGAAGAACCAGACTCGGAGAAGTGACATGGCCACATGACTGCTAAATTTTGATTGTGGGGCTCAAATCCAAGTCTTCCTGCATCCATTTCACTTCCTCCACCTTAACATGTGGCTTCCTGGCACCTTTGAACTATGTACTATAGGAATTTTTTTCCCTATTTTACAGATGAGTAAACTGAAGTCTATAGAGGTTTCCCCAGGATCAGAAGCCAGATTTCTCTCCAAGGCCAGCTTAAGTGCTCTGCTTCTTAGCTGGCAGTTACCCAAGAGGTGGGAAACAGGAACATATGGTCAGCATTCAGATTATAGCACACTAGCTATATGAGTTGTATATGCTTAAGTACAAATGAGGGTGGCCACCAAAGATCATAGGGAAAGTTCTTCCTAGCTGGAAAAGTTTTCTCTCCCCTGTCCACACTATCTCTAATTTTCAGTTCTAACTAGTCAAGATCTAAAATTCTAGCAAACATGAAAATACCTGGCATTGATTTGTATTGTTTTCCATACTTGATAGGGACATTAGAAATCATCTGTGATGACACTGAAGCTAAGAGAAAGGAAATAACCCGAGCTTCCAGTCACAGTAAGTGACAGACTGGGATTTGAACATTGTTCTTCTGACTCCCAGTTCAGTACTCTTTTAAATTACAGTCTTGATTGATAATGTAGGAGGTAGAGAATTACCGGGTGTTGGGCAGTAGTATGGCTCATTGGGTAGGACTAGGAGTGGGAAAATCCCTAGTGAGCCTGTGGCTAAAGGTGTGCATAAGGGTGAGGCAGAAAAAAAGGAAGAATGCATAGCTGCCCTCATCCTAGAAGGAGTGAATACTGGAGGAGGGAGGGGTGCTGGTACTGGCTTTGGCTGTGACCCTTTATAGTTTCTAGATGATGCTAGAGTAGTTAGAAACACAGAGCTATCTTCTTTAGTAATCTAATAGTCTACTGCAGAGTCCCAGGAACTACATAGTTTTATTAAAGTCATACTTTTGGGGGTAGCCTGGCTATGAACTACTGTCCCTGTTGAACTCATGGGACAGACATGGGGAAGTTTTAATTCCTCCTGGAGATTGAGTTCTGAGGGAGCTTCCCACATCACAGACTTCATCTTACCTGTGGTTTGTTTCTCTTTTTTATTCCAGATCTTCTCCACCATGGCCCGACGCACCCGCAGCAGCCGGGCCTGGCATTTTGTTCTGAGCGGGGCCCGCCGGGAGGCAGATGCCAGAGCTGTGGCTTTGGCCTCTGGCACCACCAACTGGGGCTATGATTCCGATGGACAGGTGGGTCTCTGCTTTCTTCACAGGAAGAGTTATTAGCAGGTTATTTTTAGTTCTGGCCTGAGCATTTTCAAAAGGTATCTAAGGAAATGAGCTTCAGGCATAGGAGGAATGGATATGAGCACCAAATTCTCTTATCCATCATTAATTATTCTACACCAGAAGTTGGTAAAGTGTTTTGTATTAAAATGCAGAAAAATCTTAATTGCAAGAAGTATGAAAAGAGCAGATTGGATCTAATCCTGCTGGTGGGCCCTAAACAGGCTCAAGGTATTGTTGCCTAGAGAAAAGCTATTGTGGGGGGAATGAGTGAGGAATGGAAGCTGGGGAAAATGAGGGATGGGAAGGAGCTTTGGATCTATAATCAATGGTCTTGCCTTTTTGGTTTGTTTTTACCTATAACCCTTGTTAAGTATTGTTAGATTTCTGTAATAGTATGTTTTCTCTTTTTGGTAGGACTCATAGTTGGTGGTACTATATTGGGTATGTCTGCAGTGCTTTTGCTTCATGTTTCTATTCATAGTAGTTTAGGGGCCTTCTCTGTAGGTCTAAAAAGATATACCTAGGAAACTTCTGAAGGCAAAGAGAATTCCATGAGGTTTTCCTAGAAGTGTGGAAAGAAGAATGTTTGGAATAGGGGAGAAGTACCTTTGTAGGCAGTAGAAGAGAATAAGGGCACATATTTCCTTACTAGGAATATAGCTGAGCTGTTATGTTAGTTTTTTTATTTAAATAGTAGTAAAGAAGTGTTTTCCCTTCTGTTTTGTAGCTGAACATGAGTCTACAGTGCTGCAGCATGGTGGCAAGTTAGACCAACTACATTTTGAAGGTTGTGTTTAGGTCATCAGACCATTGTCCATGCTCTCATGTCATTGGTGAAAACTTGGTCAGAGTTCTATACCCAGTTTTACACTGGACTCTTACAGGAGGGAGTGGGAAGTGGAAAACCCCATTTGTGATATATAAAAAGTGTAGCTGAAACAAGGAAGGGAAGATTACTTTCTAAACCTGAGATAATGTGAACACAACAGATGGAACTTGAATTATGGGGTAGAGAGGCTTGATTGAACTATCACTGAGGTTTGGGGGGAACTCTAAGACTATGACAGATAATTGAAGGTGCTGCAACTTTGGGTGCCCTAAAGGAGCTGGTTAGAATAGGAATGTTCTTTTGTGTTGCTGAGATAGTGGGCAAGACCACCCTATAACCTTATATGTTCTTTCCTATCTGAGTCATAGCGGCAGTGAATCCAAGCAGGTTTTCTTCCTCAGGTTTGGTTTCCTTCCAATTCTTTAAAAAAAAATTTCATGCTGATATCTTTTTATCAGGGATAGTGGTGGTGGTGGGGAATAAAACCCACACAACAGCGGTAACCTTTCCTTGTGACAATAGCAATCATGCAAAAACATCTTCTGCTGACTATATCTGATTATATAAACAAAGGTGTGATGCTAATTAATTCATGCTTGGGATTTTCAATAGTTTTCTAGTTGCTTTGTTTTTATCTTTTTAAAATTTTATTGTAATTACTGTTTGTTCTTTTGTTTATTTTGACCATCCTAAGGCTTGACCTACATTGCAGTAACTCTTCCATCCTACATTAGCTAGTGGCCTTGAGAATTCACTCCTGCATGCTTCATCATAGGAAATGAGACTTATTATCTAGTGTTGCATCAGGGGAGTGTGAGTTATATTTGTTGACAGTGTGGCTTAGAAATTTATGTTGCAGTCGTTAGCACATACATTTACTATGCTATTTTTACCTGTCATCTAATGGTCTACATTCCTTTTGCACCTTGGCTTCGGTAGCTTATTCAAAACATGTCCCTCCCTTTTATCTTGGAGAATCTCAAAAACCTAGGCTGAATGTGCTCGTTCAGCATTTAGCCCTTGTGGGGATCTTGATAAGTTGCAGGTTATTAAGTTGCATGATTTTAGTAGGCATTAGAATTGGGCTGGGTGACTGTGAAAATGCCTCTCTCCAGTATTTTAGAAACCCCTGAATAAGAGTTTCACTTAAATAGTTGGCAGCCTTATTGAGAATGCTCAGTGTTGGGTCTGAAGGAGGGGCTTCAGAAAGGCCTTTAAATATCTCTAATTTCTCTCCAGTGAGGGAGTTTAAATACCTAGTTTCTATTCCAGTGAGTCATCCCCTTAAAAAAAAAAAATCCCACAATTCAGGAAATCTAATCACATTAAGTCAAGTCTTAACAGTGTGTATATACACAGTGTTCTGTATGTATAGGCCCCATCTCTGCAAAAAAAGGGAGTAAGGGCCTTGTTTGTTCTAAACAGTCAAGAACAGAAATCCTTGGAAAGACAGTGGACCTCTGGCTTCTGGGGAAAGAATAGGTCTGTATTTTTGAGGCTGATTTTGGTCCCACTGGTATCTGGATGTTAGGATGTAGTGTAATGAAAGAATTGTAAAATGAATGTAATTAGTTAAGCTGAAGCATCATTCAACTGTTATATTATTTGATTCCCAACCACAATCTTGGGAGCTAAGGTGTACTTATTTCTGTTTTACAATGATGGAAACCAAGGCAGGTTAAATGACTTTCCTAAGATCCCACAGCTTGTAAATGTCTTTAAATTTAGGTCTCAAAAACAGGTCCAGAGCTCTTTCTGCTATACCACCTAGGGCCTTCTCAAAGATTAGCTGTATTTGATCTTGGGTCTTGTGTATTCCCTAGTTGTATGTCTATTTTCTCCGATTCAAATATGATCTCCCATCTTTGAATCCCCAGTTCCTGGCAAAGAGTAGGCACTTTATAAGTACCTGTTGACTTGCAACAACTTAAGTCCTTTGCTATTCTGTCCTCAAGTCTCAAAACAAACCAATTCCCTCTTTCATATACTAGCCCTTTAAAATAGAGATATCATTTTTCTACTAAGTCTGTTCTCTTAGCTAAGTATCCTGAGTTCTCTAACCAGGCGCCTTTAGATATTTAATATTGCATGTGTTGTCAGATACAAGTGGTGGACTGATTATATTTGATGGACTCAATTTTTGTCTCATTTTTTTTATCAGAAGGAATGACAAGTGTAAAAGTTCTGAGTAGGGTATGTCAGGGCCAATCTATCAGTATAGAAAAGAATTGTGGCTCCTTGTTTACTAGCCATGTGATCAACTTAAGAACAAGTTAACATTCAGTCTTCCTGAGCCTCAGTTTCTCCATATTTTAAAGTGGAGAAAATCCCTTTTTTGTCCTCATAACATATAAATATGAGCTATAAATGTCAGGAAGAAAACCATAAGAAGACATTTGAGTTAAATATCTGAGCATATTTTTCTGAAGGCACTTTTGGAGAAGAGGGCTAATTTTTCATTAAATTTAACTCTTTATAAGCACCTTCTTTCCTCATTTGTAACAAAAGGGGTTGAGATGAACTTATTGTCATCAGAGGTCTCTTCTGGTTCTGGTCTGTAATCCTGAGATTCTTTGAGTCTTAAATTGTTACCTTCTGGTTCTAGGTCTATAATACTGAGATTTTCTGAATCTTAAATTGTTCCTTCCTCCATAGGCACTAGATAACTTATTGCTCATTGGTAGTTTTCTGCTCTGGGCAAAAGCAAGGCAGCATCTTGCCCTCTTCCTTACTAACATTGAGGGCTAATGTACTTTTTGACCTTTCTGGCATTGATGTGGGCTGTTGATGGAGTGCTCTAACTATTCTCTGTCACTTTTTATTTTTTAACCTCAGTTGGAACCTTCCCAAAGCAAGTCCAGAATCACATATTGCCTGAATCATTTCCACTTTTGTGGGTTGTTAGAGCTGTCAGGGCCGCCCTTCAGAGTCTACAGCCACCTCCTTTCTGTGGCAGGTGGTCAAGTGCCAAGGTTAGATATTCTCTTTAAGGTATCTGGGTGATGCAGCCATTAGAACTCCAAGGGGTAAGTTAAGAATAGAGCTTTCTGAAGGAGAGAAATACAAGTTGGAGTATTGGTTAAGTGGGTGGACTGGAGACAAGGAAATTCTGGTTGAAAATTCTGATTCTTACTCTTCTGTGGCCTTTACTTTCACAGACTTTAGTATTCCAAAATCTCTAAATCTTCACTGATACAGACTGTACTGTCACCTATACTGTGGCTTTATGAGTAGCTGTGATTAAAAACGTTTATTACTTTGTTCCCCTAATCTTGAAGCTGAGTCTTTCCACACTTTGGTAGGTTAGTTTGCAAAGAATAACTCTCCATAAAACCTTTAGTTCTGTAGGATGACAGCTGTATTCTACTAGGATAGGTTTCAGTGACTCAGAATCAAAGACTTGTGAGGCTTTCACAAGAACTCTGACTACCAGATTGCTATGATTACTTCTGATAATAATTTCCAGACTTGGTCACTTTCTTACAACTATTAACTTTTACCCCACCATTAGATGCAGTGTAGCTCTAGGTGGTCTGTATTCTTGATGTTCATCATTTGTGACTAGCGGCTCAGCTGGCAGGTTTCCTATCTTTCCTTAGCACACCCCCTATGTTCCTTTCTCTTAACCATTCGTTTAGTAGTAAGGTTATAAAATGTGGAATTTGAGATCTAATTCAACACCTTCTTATATAGGAGAAAATCAATACCCAGAGACTTTTAAGTGGTCCAAATCATGAGTAGCAGAAGTGTGCTTTTAATGTAATATCAATCTCTTGGGAAATTGTACTTCCTTGAGCAAGTCCTAGTTAAATTAATTTTCCTTGTGTCACAAATTAAAATGTTTTGCTTAAAATATCTTTTTGTTTGTTTCTATAAGACTTAGATTTCCCCTTGTAACTCTCCTCCCTCAGATATCATCCTGATCTTTATAATATAGGGACTTATGTTGGGCTACCAGCAAGAAGTTGATGGTGTGGCTGAAACTGTATAATTCCCTGGCTTTGCTCTCTTGTAAGGACTATTCACTTGCATTGGTCTTGACATTGAAGGATAAGCAAGTAGTAGTTCTCAGTTTTGATGAGTCATGAGATTGACTCCTAGAATTCTTAGCTATGGAATTTTTGGTCATCAGACACCCTGATTCTGCAACCATTGATAATAACACACTTGTGACGAGAGGAATCCTCAGCAATTTCCAGAAGTGGGCTGGTGGTTCCTGCTATCTGTAATGATTACTTAATGCTTCCTGAAATTCCTTATGTTATCTTGGCAATAACTATTATGTTTCTGAATATTCAGGAACTAACCATGGATTGTTACAAAGCCCTAGTGCAGATATCTGACTTCCTGAGGACCTTCAGTCTCAGGGCAATTCCTTTGTTAAAAACTGGTGCTGATTACTTTGCGCTCACCTCGGTCAAGGTTCCATAAAGTGAAGGCAGCAAATGGAATGAAAGCTGGAAGTTGCTCAGTTTTGAGGGTGATCCAGCAACTTAAAGCCTGATGAAAGTGTATGGTCATAGAGCTTGTTTAATAATATTTATAATATAAGTTTACCTTTTCAGATAAGCTCTTAAGAGGTGGATTTTTCAGATAGCGCAGACCCACAGGAAATCTCTAAAAAGCGTAGGCACTCAGGAGAGTTGTTTTTTCCAAGTGGAATGCACTACCTATATAGGACAGTCCTAGGCTGGATATTCCAAGATTCTTCTCCAGAGGAGAGGAAGTATATTCTTTGCTCTCCTGACTTCTTAGCACAGAAGATAGTGCTGAACGCATGTTCCCCAAGCTTTCTACTATACTATTGAGACCTTTTAACTAGTTAGAAGGGTAGGAAGGGGGGATCCCAATCATGGTTTTATTGTCTTTTCTGCACCACCACCGTGCCTGAGTTTTGGACAGGCTAATGCCCTAACCTGCCCTTGGCTTTTTGTTTGACAGCACAGTGACTCAGACTCAGAGGCAGAGTTCCCCTCCCTGCCACCATCCATCCCAAGTGCTGTGCCTGTGACTGGTGAATCCTACTGCGACTGTGAGAGCCAAAGTGAAACTCCGTACTGTGCCAGCCTTCACACCAGCCATCGAAGCAGGGACTGCCAGTGTGGCGAGGAAGATGACTGTAAGGGGCCGCCAGGCTTCCTGTGGGGATAGCCAAAACTAATTAGCTGTTAGTCATGTTTTTTTGGCTCTTGGTTGTTTCTAAGGGCTTCAGAGCCAGCCTGCCTGGACTCAGGTGTTAGTTAGCTTAACATGCCTGCCTTTGGTTCCCAAGCCAATGGAGTTTGTTTGGGAACTGGCTGGTCTTGTATAGTAGGGTCCTCCACTTGTTTTTTTCCCTCATTGGACAGCAGTAAAAAGATGCTTGGGGGTGGGGCAGTTTGCTTTATCAAAGGAAATTATAACAACTACCTCCTTTTAAGGGAGAGTGGAATAAACATACACTTGGGGTCCAATACCCAAAAGAGAACATAGAATTGAGGTTAAGAAAAAGATTTTTAAGAATTTTTATGGTCATATAGTTTGTCCATGAGCATTTTTTTTTTTCCTGGATTGAGAATAAGTCTGGAAAATGAAGGGAGGCTATGAGGACATATCAGTAGCAAAACAGGATGTATCTCTTTACCTGACCAGGATCTGCTAGTTGAGGCCAAGGAAACATTGGGGGGGGGGGGAGTAGGAGGGAGTATCTCAGGATTGGGCCTCATAAGTTGTTCTCTCATTCAGCAGTGAACATAATCCTGCTTTGTTGTTTTACTGGGCCTCTTTCTTGCCGTGTTAGCAACAGTCTCACCAGCAGATGGTGTCAGTAAAGAAATGTTAGATTTGGCCTTGGTTATGTTGTGGGGTCAGTTCCCTTTTGCCTGTCCCCAAGTTAGCCTCTTTCTCCTCCAATACAGATTTTGATTGGGTATGGGATGATCTGAACAAATCGACAGCCACTCTGCTAAGTTGTGACAACCGCAAAGTCAATTTCCACATGGAATATAGCTGTGGCACAGCAGCCATACGAGGGAACAAGGAACTTTGTGAAGGCCAGCACTTTTGGGAAATTAAGATGACTTCTCCAGTCTACGGCACCGATATGGTATATTAGGGGAATGTGGGGAACACTGCTGTAGAACACGGGTGCTGACTACAGACTGCCTCTCCCATGGCTTAGTGTTCTCCTTCCCTTCTCCCACTGTTTCTGGTAGATGGTTGGAATTGGGACGTCAGATGTAAATTTGGATAAGTACCGCCATACATTCTGCAGCTTGCTGGGCAAGGATGAAGACAGCTGGGGCCTCTCCTACACAGGTGAGCATGTGAGGACTGATGAGTAAACAAGAAAAATGTGCTTGTTGCTAAGACTCAGGGAGGGGAAAATGTCTGACTACTTAGTTTAGAAGATGGGTTGGAGGGTTTTTGGCTACAAACTGAAAGCTCGGAATGGGTTGATTGAAGTAGGGGTGGGGAGAAAGGATCAAGATTGCAGGAAAGGTCATGCTTGTCCCTCTAGCATTCAAAAGGCAGGGCTAGGAAAAGGAATTAGATTAGAAATGGAGTCTCTCATACTAAACTATGAGATCCATCAAATCTAGTCTTTCCTGCTTTGGGACTGCCGTTTCAGGACTTCTCCATCACAAGGGTGACAAGATGAGCTTCTCGTCACGATTTGGCCAGGGTTCCATCATCGGGGTTCACCTAGACACTTGGCATGGGACACTGACCTTCTTCAAAAACAGGAAATGCATAGGTAAGGGTGGGAGTTGAAACTTCAAGTTACAGAATGGAATGTCTTTAACGTGTGGATGACCTGAAGGCTCCTGGGGAGAACATGCTGTTGGCTTTGGAGCCCTTAAAAAGGGTACAGCTGACCTCAGAATCAGTGGATCTGTGCTTGCTTTGGGTAGTTCCTCCCCAGGGAAAGAATGGGGAGGGCCTCTGTAAGTGACCTCCCGCTCTTCGGTCTCTGTCTTCTCAGATGCTCGGATCCCGGGCTGTCTTGTCCCAGACAGCATAGATTAGGTCTGGGTACCCTGGGGTGTGTCCCCAAAGTAGAGGAAAGAGGCCGGTGACTCCCCTTTCACTCACCTCATGTCTTCTGCCAGGAGTTGCCGCCACCAAACTGCAGAACAAGAAATTCTATCCCATGGTTTGCTCCACTGCCGCCAAGAGCAGCATGAAGGTGATTCGTTCTTGTGCAAGCCTCACTTCCCTGCAGTATCTGTGTTGCTACCGTCTTCGCCAACTGCTGCCTGACTCTGGAGACACACTGGAAGGATTGCCTCTACCTCCTGGCCTCAAGCAGGTGCTGCACAACAAACTGGGCTGGGTCCTGAGCATGAACTGTAGCCCCCTACCATCACAGTCACCCAAGGTGGCAGCATGCTCGGGGAGCCCAGAGGCCAAGCCATGTCAAAGGAAGAGGTGTCGACGGACTTAACTTATTTTCCAATGAAAACTGCCTTGTTGGGCTTGGGGTGGCTTCTCTTTCTTTTCCCTTTCCTCCACACATTCTTGGGACAAGAGGAAAGGTTGGGAAGGGGAGGTTGCCCATCCCCTTCCTTGGGGACAGCTCCACTGGTTTGAATTTGCCAAGATACTCCCCTCATTCAGGAACTAGTTTAGGACACAGCACCTGCTCCTCATCTGGACTGGAAGACTGTGCCGTGAACCCAAGAGCATCAGCTTGGAAAGAGATGATCACAGTAAGGCTCCCTGAGCCCTTATTCTGGACTTAACCCAAGGGTCACTCCAGGTCCTCTTTAGGGTGGTGGAGATTGCAGTGCTACTGCCTCCATCGGGGGACAGCATATGATCACTCCAGTCACTCCTGCTTCAGGGGAAGGGAAGATAGATAATGCTGCAGCCTAGCCTCAGTTGTTCTCAAATGTCCAGCTGAGAGGGTCAAGGAGAAAAGCCTGATTAATAAATATTGAGAGGTGTGTGTGTGTGTGTGTGTGTGTGTGTGTGTGTGTGTGTGTGTGTGTGT
>JAJPUD010012113.1:21930-50948 GCA_023553655.1 Myrmecobius fasciatus
TGTGTGTGTGTGTGTGTGTGTGTGTGTGTGTGTGTGTGTGTGTGTGTTCCCTCCCCACCCCTTGGGGCTTCAGAACTAGGATCTAGAATTTTTAAAAAAAAAAACAAAACAAAACTGCTTTTGCATGTTGT
Source organism: Myrmecobius fasciatus (assembly GCA_023553655.1). NCBI lineage: Eukaryota > Metazoa > Chordata > Mammalia > Dasyuromorphia > Myrmecobiidae > Myrmecobius > Myrmecobius fasciatus. The sequence goes on from JAJPUD010012113.1 coordinate 22,062, forward strand.
CAGCTTCTTTTCTGCTCCTGTATCAGAGACTGTATCAAATCACTGTAATAAAGTCAAAATAGTTTATATTGAATTACAGATGCCACAAAAGTAAATGGGCACATGTTTAGAAGTTGGGTGGATGTGTGATATGTGTGGGGGGTGGTCCAAGTATTGTGTGATGTACTTGGGGTAGGGAATTAGCCCTTTTTTTACTAATAAGAAAATTGAATCTTGAAGGCATTGATGTTTTAGTAACAGGCAATAGAATTTTGGCCTTGTGCCTCTGGAGAGCTATGGGGCCTTCTGTGAATTCCAGAGGGACATAGAATCTTGCTAAGATGATGTGAGTTGCCAGGCACTCTAATCCCCTGCTTATTATAATTGTAGCTGCATCCTATCCAAGCTGGAAATGGTAAAATTCAAGAGTTCTCCTTTCAACTTTAGTGAACTCTTCATTGAAGAAGGGAAAAAATCTTGGCACAACAGAGTAGCCATCAATTTATATTTGGTTCAGTTGTCATACTAGTCCTTTAGCTCTCGCAATAATAAGCAGACTTGTTCAGCTTTCTGATACTTCCCACTTGATTCCCTTAATTACATCTCTTGCTTCTTTTGCCCCTTTCATGTTTGTTGCCACCCAAAATTTTTGTAGTTTCCCATAACTTGTTGTTTTGCCTTTATATCTCCACATTATTGCTGGGCAAGAAGGCATCAAGAAAAAGCCAATTGTTATACTAGCACTCCAGAAAAGGTGAGAAATGGAGAGCGTGGTGTTAAACTTTTTTTTTTTTAACTTACGGGTTTTGCCATAAATCAATTCAGCAAAAAGTCAAAATTCCATGAAGTGGGAGACTCAAGGGGATAAATCTGGGCTGACTCTCCAAACCTGGATCAGATAATCTTTCTTTACAACAGAGGCCTTTCTGCTTTGTGGTACAAAGTGCTTATGCCTAAAGGTTCCCAATGATCATGTACAAGTTGGTAATTCCTACACCTCCTTTCCTCCCTCTTATCCAGTAATCTGATATCAGCTTTTGAATCCTTGGTCTGGGGTTGGGGGTGTAAGGGGAGGGGAGGGGACAGTAATGGTCATGACTCAGATTAGAACTTGGTCTTTGGCCCTGATTGCTTGTAGGTAGGGGATTGCAAAAAGTCTTAACTGTGTTAGAAGACTTGACCAACAGCCCATCTCCTAGAAGTACAGAAAGAGAAAGCCCATGCTTCTGTGACTCTGAGTTGCACATTGTTTGTTCTTCCTTGGGTGGCCCTGCTCAGCAGATCTGTGCATCCTTGCTCCTGGTTTCTCTGCCTTTCGAGCCTCTCCAGTCTCTCCAACCTGGGTCTGGTAGGCCTCAATTTGATTCAGCACTGTCATTGCTTCTAAAAAGAGGCAGCCCATTTAGTAAGGCAGACCAAGGGAATAATATGGATGATGTGGAAGAGCTTACATCCCCAAGGGGAAAGCACAGAATCTTGCATTTTTAAGATGTTCTGACTCATAAGGTTGTGGATGTCAAGCCTAGAAGAGACACACTTGGGAGGTTGTTTGTTATGAATTGTCATTTTACAGATGAGACTGGGTTCTCTACTACTCACTGTACAGATGAGAGTATACAAGGGCAGAAGTTTCCTTGTCTGGACATTAAGTAATGAAATCAAGGCTGGAAATGAGAACTGAATACTTAGAACACAAAATTCTGGTTAAATGTGTGCTAGTACAACTTTGTTGTTATTCTAAAGGATTGGTAGTGATCTCTCCTAGGCCCACCCTGGCCAGGGTTTGAGGCAGTGGGTGGCCTTTGTGATTGCACATACGCCCTGGCTTAGCTCCTGCTGTGAGTGCAGTTAAAATAGCACCAAGGTCTGTGAAGGAGAAGATAAAGGGACAAAAAGTACAGACTGAGGAGGGGGCATGACTTAGAATGCAACTTAATAAAGGATCACAAATGACTGCAATTGCAAATAGTGATGTTTAGCATCTCCATTATCAAAGGACGGGCCCTTCCTGCACAGCAGTAAGGTCATCCCTCAGAAAAAAAGACCCTCAAGGCTGCTTAGAGCCAGAAAGTAGCAGGGTCTTCATCTCCGCCACTCCATCTGATTGCTGCTAAACTCCCTTGGCACCAGATTGGGAGAGCCTGAGCAAAAATTATTTTGTCTTTCTGTTTTGTCTATTTTTTCCTCTCCCCACCCACCCTTTTGGGAAAACTGCTACTGTGGTGTAGTATCCTTTGTGGCCTTTGGGTAGTATGGGATGGCTAACAATGAGGAAGACTTAAGTCCCATCTCACTAAGCACACTGCTGAATGATGGCTTTTCTTTGCATCCCCTTAGCTTCTGGAACAGCAAAGCAAGAACTACCACTGATAATCCAGGTGGTAGTGAATACCAGCAGCATTCTCGGGTACAATCCAAGGAATAGCCAGCAGTGAAATGACCCTGCCGCCAAAAGAAAGGAGCTACTATGTGCTAGAACCCTTTAGTAAGAAAGGGCAGTTAGGAAATTGGGGTCTTGTTTTGTGTCCAGTCTTATTTTTCCTTCAAACTTTGCCTTTAATAAAGTCAGTAGTGTTTGTTGATGAACTTGAGAACTTTCTTGCTCATAATATGTGACCACATGCAGACCACTGCATGAAACCTCAAGCCCAGAGCCTTAACCCACTTTCTCTTCTTTTCACCTCAAAGCTCCTAGAATATTATGCCAATTATTCCTATTCTCCAACTCTTCAGGATCCTTCATTTTAATGTCTACTCTACAGAGCTGCCTTTGCTGCTAAAACTGTATTCCAGTTTCAGCCCCTCTCCCTTTCTTTCAGACTCCCCTGAGACTTCCTTTTTTGCACTAGAAAAAGGATAGCAGTTCTCCCCCCCCACCCCCCAAGGAGGATTAGGTGAAAGAATGACAGTGGTGGGAGAGGTTCAATTAAAAGGAATTCCCTGAGCAAGGGAAGGTGAATGGCTAAAAACCACCGGTTTAGAGCTGGAAGAGACTTAGACATCAGATAGTCTAATCCCTTGTTTTTTTCAGTCTGATCAAAAAACTTTTTAAAGAGGAGCCTCTGCTCCTAAGGGTAAGTTATCAGCTTTAGATGTATGTGTATGGGAGGAGGGGAGGAAGAGAACTGGTTTGGGAAACAAATTAGTATTTTGCATAAAAGAATTGAAGGAAGATCTGAATATCTTGAATAAAAATGCCAGGAAGTAGTACTGACTCCCTCCCTATCACAGCTCTTAGTACCTGTGCCAGTGTGATGAGGCTTTTGAGAAACTGGTTCCAGGATGTCAAGGATTTCTGAGCTTTTGCAACCCACAATGCAGCAGCAGAGCCAGTGAAGACAATACTGTCTTGTTGGACCAAAGCCCACCACCTCAGGTTGTCAATAGGACTGACTCCAGATGTAGAATTGGACCGTGCCTGAGACTGCATGGTGCAAACAGGAATACTGCTGAGAGGAGACAGGGTATTTCCTGCCTTGGCATTCTGAGGTGTAGGAAAAGCACTGAGAACACAGATCTCTTACAGATGAGACTTTGTGGCTGGGGCTGCATGACATCGTCACAACTGAGGCATCCCAAAGCCTCCCTTAAGACACTGCAACTAGCCATAACCCTCACATTGAATTGCAAGTTGTGAACAACAGTTTTAAGAAGCAGGGTTTGGGAGGGGATTCTGGGTAAATGCAGATTGGATGAAAAAATTCTAAGCTCTCTAGATTACACACACACACACCCACACCCTCCAGACAAAACAAAATTGTGAACCTCGACTAGTGAAAAACAAGAAGTTGGGAGCAGAATGGTCATCCTCCCGGGATAATTGGAGAAGATCTGAAAACCCCAGGACAGAGGTTTGGCCAGAGTGAAGTGTAAACACCTCCAGGCTAGTTCTGCTGAAACAGCCAAGAGAGATCCCTGGGGCTAGCTGGAAAGAAACTTTCATTTCCCAGACTGCCTGGGTATTGGTGGGTCACTCTAGGAAGACGCCAAGTTGTGCTGCTGAGATGAAGGAACCAACACATTCACAGTGGGGCAGAGAATCTGCTGGCTCTGGCCATTTAGATGAAGGTGGAATTCTTGGTTTGGAGTTTCAGGCCAGAGGGGAGAATTGAAGGAAGATCTGAAGCCAGAGGCAGGAACCTAACTATAAAAAGTAATACGGAATAGAGAAGACCAAGGAAGGTTCATCTTCAGAGAAGGATAAAGAAGTAAAAGCCTCTCCTATTCCAAAGTAATGTTTAATCTGCTTGGAAAGAATTTACAGAACTCAAAAGATTTTAAAAATCAAATGAGATTAAAAAAAAAAAAAAACTAAGAAAATAACAATCCAAGAAAAGATGAAAAGAAAATCAACTAGAAAAGGAGATTCAGTCTTAAAGAAGAAAATGACTTTGAAAATTAGAATTGGGGGGCAGCCAGATAGATAGATACCAGCCCTGAAGTCAGGAGGACCTGAATTCAAATGTGGTGTCAGATACTTAATGCCCCCGGGCAAGTCACTTATCCCCAGTTGCCTCAGCAAAAAGAAAATTAGAATTGGGAAAGGAATTCAATGAAGTTAGAGACCTAGAAATAATAAAATATACAGAATGAAAAAATAAAAGAGAATGTGAGACATAAGAAAAACAGATCAAGAAAATAACTGAAAAAGCTATGACCAAAAAAAGAATCTTAATGTAATCATGAAATAAGAGAAAATTGTCGTGATGTGCTAGAAGAGGGGATCATTTCTAAATTTCAACCCTCCCCAGAAGTCTTATAAGCAAAAACAACAGATAATCCAACAATTGGAATTTCAATAAAAATTACACAGGACTTATCAGTGGCTACAATAAAAGAACACAGGTCCTGGAATTTTGACGAAAATCAAAAGAACTAGGGGTTGTAGCTGAAAATATATTTCCAGCAAAATTATGTATAATAACTAAATGAAAAAAAAAACCCGAATATTTAACAAATTCAGTTTTAATATTTTGTTGGAAACAAACTTGAATTCTAAAAAAATGTGATATATAAGAACCAACATCAGACTTAATTTCAAGGGACTCAATGAGGACAAACTGGTTTTTGTGTTTTATATGTGGAAATGTAAATCATATCTCTAACACTATTAGTAATTAGGTAGACCAAAAAAGAAGACTGGGCTAGAGCTGAGTATGATGTGACTCTAAAAAGCAAAACTGTAGAAAAAGGTAAAGAATAATTATACTATATGAATGAGGTACAAGAGCAGGAATCAACAAAGAAGAATTAGATAGGGGAAGGGGACTGGTAGTTCTAAAATGCTACTCACATGACAGATGGTTTTAAAAAAGAACAATACATTATATATACCTAGAAAAGTACAACACTCATCTTTAAAAAAAAAAAAGGGGGTGAGGGGAGGGAATGAGATGTATAGAAGTTGTATAGTACTGAAGAAGAATAAAGTATACAGACTAATATAAAAGGGATAAAAAGGTAGGGGGAAAATGGGGAGAGGATAAGAGAGGGATCCTCAGGTAGGGAGGCAAGCTAGAGAGTAGAAGTAAAATAGAAGCAAGAATAGGAAATGAGATATACACAAACTAACAATGGCAGGAGTAGAATTAGGAAAAAAAAAAGTAGGGGTAGTAATCATTGATCTCAGACACAGTTAAAAAAGATTCAATCAAAAGAAAAATCTATCAGCCATATTAATAGTTTTAAATGTGTGTGTATGTATGTATACACGTGTGTGTGTGTATATATATAAAAAACATGCACAAATATATCTGTTTAGCCTGCTTGGGAGATGGAGGGGTGGGATGGGAAGAGAATCAGGTAAAAAATACATAGCAGAGAACAAGAAAACTACAAAGAAAAGACAGGCAGTTTTGAATATAATGTCTTCTATTATATATGCTTTCTTGAAATGGAACTGTGTTACCTATTTTGAATTTTCATATTCAGCTATGTACATTACAATGTTTTTTTCTTTTTTTCTTTCTTTTCTTTTTCTATTTAAGTTTTAAATAAATACATTAAAAACAACAACAACAAAAAGCAAGCTGGGTTCTAGGAGAGCTGAGGATTGGGAAAATCAAGGAGAAAAGAGCACTCTTGAATTGATCAGAAGTCCCAGCAGCTGCTTGTAGTTCAGTGGGCCAGTCACTCTGCCCTCCTCTACTCCCACTCAATACCACTTCCTGATGAGAGCTGATGAAAAGAAATGAGCAGGGAAATGGAAGGAATCTTATGTCTGACCAGTCCCCTGGTTCTGGTACAAATTTTGACCATTCTGAGGAAATTTTTACTTTTAATTAAAGGTTCTTAATGTCAAAAAAGAGATCCTTCTTGCATCCCATTCTTTCCTATTTGAATGTTCAAAAATTGTAGTCATTATAGAATCTGAATGTTTTAGAACCCATGGTACAAGTCTGAATAATACTGACCTAAAGTGGAGCTACAGAAATGCAGATGACCTTTAGAATGACAGGGTAGCACAGTGGCAAGGCACTGGATTGTCTTCCCTAAAGGGCTATAAGTTCTCCAAGGTGATGTTAAACATGTGCAATTCTTCTAAACATATTTCCACATTTATCATGCTGCACAAGAAAAAGCAAGTCAAAAAGGGAAAAAAATGAGGGAAAAAACTAAGCAAATAACAAAGGTGAAAAAACTATGTTGTGTGTGGGGGGGGGCAGCTAGGTGGCACAGTGGTTAGAGCACCAGCCCTGATGTCAGGAGGACCTGAGTTCAAATCTGGTTTCAGACACTTCCTAGCTGTGTGACCCTGGGCAAGTCACTTAACCCCAATTGCCTCAGCAAAAAAAAACAACAACAACAAAAAAACCCCACAACTATGTTGTGATCCACATTTAGTCTCCATATTCTCTCTGGATGCAAATGGCTCTCTCCATCCTAAATCTATTGGAATTATCTTGAATCACCTCATTTAAACCTCATCTTTCCTCAAGCCTTCCACACCATCACTCTCTTATCCCTATTTGTAGAGGTCTTGGATTGAGAAAACAGGTCATTTATTATGAACTCTTTCCTTTCCCTTACTCTACATCTCAAAGTCCCATGACAAAATGAAGGCATTCTTTCCTTTTTTATTTACAATGTTTTATTCTAAAACACTGATTTTATATTGATGGACAATGGCCTCGATCACCTGTTTTCCTGGACAGAATGCTTCTATGCCCTCTTTGATCTCTCTCCTTATCCAAGATTTTTTTGTTTTTCCCCCATCCTTTAAAAAAAGTTAATTCTTTTAAGGTATCATCCCATCTCCTTGCTTTTTAAAATCAAATTCCTAAAAATGCATAAATACTTCTTTGCTTCTTGCTTTCATCTCCTCTCACTCAACTTTTTTCAATCTGGCTTCTGACTTCATTATTCAAGTGAAATTGTTGTTTCTAAATATTTTTTTACTTGACAAATTCAATGTGCTTTATTGGTCTAATCTGCAGTATTTGACATTACTGACCACTGTAACATCCCAAATACCTTTCTGCTGCCTGGGTTATTGTGATGCTATTCCCAATCTACTTTGCTGGGTTTTAATTTCCTGTCACCTTCTAGATTATCTTAAACTCGGTATCCATGAATTCAGGTTATTTTGTTTTGTTTTGAGGGTTTTTTTTGGCTTTTTTTTTTCAAAATATATGCATAGTTTTCAACATTCACCCTTGCAAAACTTTGTCTTCCAATTTTTTTTCTCCCTCCCTTACCCCCCACTTCCTCCCTTAGATTTCAAGTAATACAGTAAGTTAAATTTATGTGCAGTTCTTCTATACATATTTCCACAATTATGCTACACAAGAAAAATCAGATCAAAAATGAAAGAAAACAAGAACAAAAACAAAAAGCAAACAACAAAAAAAGTGAAAATATTGTGTTGTGATTCACATTCAATCCACATAGTCTTCTTGTTGGATGCAGATGGTTCAGTCCATTACAAGACTATTGGAATTGGCCTGAATCATCTCATTGTTTAAAAGAGCCATATCCATCACAGTTGAGCATCTCATAATCTTGTTGCCATTTACAATGGTCTCCTGGTTTTACTCACTTCACTTAGCATCAGTTCATATTCAGCCCACTGAACATCAGTCTCTCCAGGCCTCTCTAAAATCATTCTCCTGATTGATTCTTATAGAACAATAATATTCCATAACATTCATAGACCATGACTGATTCAGCCATTCTTTAACTGATAAACATCCATTCAGTTTCCAGTTTCTTGCCACTACAAAAAGGGCTGCCACAAACATTTTTGCACATGTGGATCCTTTTTCCTTTTTTATGATCTCTTTGTAGAAACACTGCTGGATCAAAGGGCATGCAGTTTGATAGCCCTTGGGGTATAGTTCCATAGTGCTCTGCAGAAACTGGTTCAATCAGTTCACAATTCCACCAACAATGTATCAGTGTCCCAGTTTTCCCACATCCTCTCCAACATTCATCATTATCTTTTCATCTTAGCTGATCTGAGAGTTGTATAGTGGTACCTCAGAGTCTTGATTTGCATTTCCATAAATTCAATTTTCTCTATGCAGAGGATTCCTTGATCTGTATGTCCTACCTAATGTTCTTGAGCTGTAGTCCTACATCAACAACTGCCTATGGACATTTCTACCCGAATGTCTTATAAGCATTTCCACGTTCAACATGGGCACAGTGAACTCATAGTTTTCCTCCAAGCCTACTCCTCTTCCAAAGGTGCCCATTTTGATTTCGGGTGCCACCATCTTTCAGTCCATCTCAGAAACATCCTCAATTGTCCTCTCCTCAACCCTAGCCAAGTCAGTCAGATGTCAAGTCTTCGTTCTAGTTCTACATCTCTTGTATCCCTCCTTTCTCCTCACCAACTTAGTTGAGTCCTTTGTCACCTTTAAGCTAGTCTACCACATTAAATAAGCTCCTACTTGGTGCTCCTTCCTCCAGTAATTTTTTTTTTTTTTGCAATCTAACAATCACAGCTGCCAACTTGATATTCCTAAAAGTACAGCTCTAAAATGTTCCAAAAGTTCCAGCGGTTCCCTTTCATTTCTAAGATGAAAAATTCCTCTTTGGCTCCAGCTCACCCTTCTAGACTTAATTCCCACAATTCCCTTCCCGGAACTCTCTCCAGTCAGTTCAAACCGGCCTCCATGGCTTTCCTCACGGATGACATTCCACGAGTGGGCCTCTGCTCCACGCTTGGAACCAGCAGCTTCTTCAACAGTCTCCTAGAATCAAGCACCACCTCCTTCCACATGATCCTGCCCACTTCTCTCCCTCTCCTCTTTCCCCCCATAGTGCCTCCTTCGTATCTTGAAAATACCTTGAATGTGCAAGTGTATTTAGTTTCCCTGATGGGATATAATCTCACACATTATTTTTGCTTTTGCGCAGCCCAGGAAAGTTTTCCTACGGGAGGCTTCGTATACCAGTGACAGGCCCACGTGCTGCCCTGTGATTAAAGTCAGCCGGGAAAAGGAAGGATGCCGCGGATCTTCCAAGCCATCTGGAAGTCCTACAGAGTTGGCTCAAATGCCTTGCCTCCCATCGGCCACAGTACTCGAATTCCGCCTTTCAGGCCCCGCCCCGCCCCCGCCCTCTGTAGATCCGGAGTCCGTCTCTCAGTACTGTCCCTCCTCCCGGGTTCCGTCAGCCCGTCTCCTCCACTCCAGCTCTCCTTGAACTTTCTCCTCCCCCGCCTTCTTTTAACCCTTTCAGCTCTTCAGACAGTGGTTCCGAGTCATCGCAGTCATGGCTCTGCCATCCCTTAATGCCACCTCGCTCCCCCAAACGTCCTCGAGTTATTTTCCTTTGGGTGCGCGCTACCCGGCCCCGGATGCCGGAGACACCAAATTCTTCCGGCTCTGGGCCGCAGTGGGCGGTGCCGCGGCTAGGCGGAGCGCTGAGATCTCAGCTCTCCAAGTTTCAGGTTGGTGCGGAAGCGGGAGGTCTAGGCCGGCGAGATGGCTCCGAAGAAAGTACGGCCGAGGCTGATCGCGGAGCTGGCCCGCAAGGTGCGCGCCTACCGGGAGTTGAAGGCACGGCCGCGGGACTCGGAACGCTTTGCTCTGGACTACGAGACGATGACTCGTACGCGCAGCGGCCGCCGCCTCCCGGAGAAAGCCTGGGCCGACGTGCGGCGCGAGAGCCGCCTCCTGCAGCTGCTCAATCGCCTTCCGCTTTTCGGCCTGGGCCGCCTCGTCACGCGCAAGTCCTGGCTGTGGCAGCACGACGAGCCGTGCTACTGGCAACTTACCCGCGTCCGCGCCGATTACACGGCACCGGTGCGTGACTGCCCCGATCCCGTCCTTGTTAACAACCCTGGGTGCTGCCCAGCCCACCCGCCAACATGCCTCTCCTCTTCTTTTCCCCGATGCCCCCCACCCCCCCAACCCCCGCTGGAAAAGCTTTCTTATCCCTGGGGGACGAGATCGAGGGCCTTTCTCTCAAGGTCACCCCATGAGCGATCAAGGCCCTGAAAGCCGGGTGCAGGACCTGGCCTCTGCCTCTCCTGATTTAAACAGACTTAATACCCCAGGCTTAATTGGGGTCATCTAAAGGTCTCAGGATTTTTTTTAGTCTCTGCTGTTATTGTATAGACTAGTTTCTTTCCTCCTGATTTGTCACATTCTAATTTGTGTCTGATAGATAGACTTACTTTTTCTGTGGTCAAGAGTAGAAGTAGCAGAGAAAAACAGGTTCTGACCCACGCCAGACATCACTTTTCCTAATAATTAGCTGCTCAGAATTGGAACGGGTGGCCTCTGGAGGAAGTGAATGAAATCCATCACAGGAGGTCTTAAAGCACAGGCTGGATAACCTGTTAGTACACACATAGTGGGAATTCCTTGTCATTTAGAGTCAGATTAGGTGTTCCCTGATGTCCCTTCCATCTGAGATTCTGATTCCATTTTTGTTACTTATGATCCCGTCTCCTCACTCCTTCTGGGCTGAAGGTAGAAAATGTTTGGAGAAGAGCCTTTGTGTCACTGGATTAACCTCACTCAAACTCTTGTTGCTTTCTAGAATTTGGATCATGGAAAGGCCTGGGGGATCCTGACCTTCCGAGGTAAGAAAAGGGGTCAGGGGGAGAGGAGGCACAAGACTTTTGAGACTGATTGCTTATTGATGTTTCTATTTGTTTGTGGGAGAAGAGAGACTTCATATACTTAATGGTGGCAAGACTGTGCCAGCAATAGACACCCTTGTGCTTCAACTTTTTCCCAGGTAAGACAGAGAGTGAAGAAAAGGAGATTGATCAGGTCATGTACCATGATTGGAGACTGGTGCCCAAGCATGAGGAGGAAGCCTTTAAGAACTTTATCCCTAAATCCGAAGAAACTATCCGATTTGTGCATTACCCTCCTTTACTCCGGGCAATGATCTTTGCAGAACGACAGAAGCAGGGCAACTTCAGCACTGAGGAGCCCATGATAGATTTGGAGAAAAGAATCTCTTTTCAAAAGCAAAATGCCAAGAACCAAGCTGAAGGAACTCCAGTATAAAAGCTTTGAGCTGTTTGATTATGAGCAGTATGAAATTACCTATGGAACACTTTTTTTTAATGAAGAATTTGTTCTGCAAACCAGCTTTATACTATGTTTCTTGTAATGCAGACTAATCTATGCCTATGGAATTAAGCAATAGTGGTGGTGAAATATAGCATTTTGTAAAGCCAATGCCTTTTTTTATCACTGTACTAGGACTGAGTGTTCAGCTCATTTGGGCCTCTTATTCTTCCTTTAAAAAGGATCAGAGGTGTCTTTGGGAGACATCATCAAGAGGAAGCTATCTCAAATGTTCAATAGTACATTGTATTTCAAAGTCAAATATCTTAACTGGCCTAGGAGGTTGTCCAGATAGGGGCATGAAGCTGATGGAACCACCCAAGGATCTCCTTTACTTTGTTCCATTTTACCTTTTGTTGGGAGCCAGAGCCTGACTCTATACAAATATAAATAAAGGCAAAGTCTTGCTGACTGGTTTATCTGGTTCATAAATCATTAAGATCCAAACATAGGTAAGCTGAGTTTTCACTTGTGAGCTATTGAGAAGGAAAGGCTTTATGTGACTGTCTTGAGCTTTTTAGCTGAATGCTGAGCCTGGAGCAGTGAGGTCCTGATATGAGGTCCACTAGCTTACTTGGGGAGATGACTTTCACAAATGCTAGAATGAGAGTATAGGATAGGTAATAAAGTGCAGGATGTTATGGCAGGTTGTATAATTTTTTACCATTACCTTTGCGAAACCTTGTGTTAAATTTCCCCTTCCTTTCCCTCATCCATGCCTTAGATGGCAAGTAATCCAATATATGTTAAACATATTAAAAAATATATGTAAATCCAATATAGGCATACATATTTAAACAATTATCTTGCTGCACAAGAAAAATCAGATCAAAAAGGGAAAAAAATGAGAAAATAAAATTCAAGCAAACAACAGAAGAGGTGAAAATGCTATGTTGTGATCCACACTCAGTTCCCACAGATTGCTCTTGGGTGTAGATGAGAGCCTCTACTCATTGTTGAGAAGAGTCACATCCATCAAAATTGATCATCATATAGTCTTGTTGTTGCTGTGTATAATGATCTGGTTCTTGCTGATTTCACTCAGCATCAGTTCATGCAAGTCTCTCCAGACCTCTCTGAAATCATCCTGCTGGTCGTTTCTTACAGAACAATAATATTCCATAACATTCATATACCATAATTTATTCAGCCATTCTCCAACTGATGGGCATCCTTTCAGTTTCCAGTTTCTAGCCACTACAAAAAGAGCTGCCACAAACATTTTTGCACATGTGGGTCCCTTTCCCTCCTTTAAGATCTCTTTGGGATATAGGCCCAGTAGAATCACTGCTGAGTCAAAGGGTATGCACAGTTTGATAACTTTTTGAGTATAATTCCAAATTGCTCTCCAGAATGGTTGGATCCTTTTATAGTTCCACCAACAATGTATCAGTGTCCCAGTTTTCCCACATCTCATCCAACTTTCATTATCTTTTCCCAACAGCACCTATTCTATACCAGATATGGAGTCTTTAAACACTGGGGAACAAAGAATGAAATAGAATCTGCTCTCAAAAAGCTTACATTTTGTTGAGGGAAGAAGGCAATGTGAATATTATGAATATCTAATCATAGTTAGCATTTATGTAATACTTTTGCTGTAAGTGATACCTCATTTGATCCTGGGATGTAGGTACTCTTATCTCCATTTTACAAATGAGCAAACTGGTCCAGAACCAAGCTAGTAAGTGTCTGAAGCAGGATTTAAATTCAGGTCTTCCTAACTGCAAGTCTAGTGTTTTGAGCTACTGTGCCCCTTAGCTGCCTACAAATAAATACAAGGTAATTTTGGAAGAGAAAAGAGAAAATATCAATAGCTGGAAGGATCAGAAAAAGTTACAAGTACAAGATTTGCATGAACTGAGTCTTGGGGGGTAGAGGTCAGGAGGAAGTGAATTCTGGGTGTGGAGTAGAGCTAGTGCAAAGGCATTCAAAGAAACAGCAAGGCCAGCATTTGTAATGTATACTGCAGTGTATGGAGGAGAACAATGTATAAGGCTGGAAAGATTTTGGCATTGGGTTGTAAAGGGACTTTAAAAATTAAACAATTTATATTTTATCCTAGAAAAAATAGGAAATCACTGGAGTTTGTTGAGAAGTGACTTGATCAGATTATTAGGAACATAACTTTGGAAACTGGAAGATGGATTACATAGGTGAGAGGCTGGAGGCAGGGAGATAGAGATGGAGATTTGCAGTAGTCCAGGTAAAAGGTGAGGACTTGAACTAGTGATAACTATTTCTGTAAAGAAAAAGCCTAGTTATGTTCAACTAGAGCTCAGGAGAAAAACTAGGGTTATCTGGAAGTTACTTGTATAGAGAAGAAAAACCTATGGAAGTTGATGAGGTCATCAGCTGAGAAAGTAGAAGAGGACCAAAGACAGAACCTTAAGATACATTTATAGTTTTATTTTTTTTTTATTAAAAGCTTTTTATTTGCAAAAGATATGAGCGATTTTTCTACATTGACCTTTGCAAAACTTTTTTTTTGTTCCAAGCTTTTCCCCTCCTTCCCCTCACCCCCACCCCTAGATGACAGGTAATCTAATACATGCTAAATATGTTAAATTATATGACAAATCCAATATATGTATACATATCTATACAGTTATCTTACTGCACAAGAAATAGATCTAGAAAGAGAAAAAAAAACAACCTAAGAAGGAAAACAAATGCAAGGAAATATTCACAGAAAGCGTTAAAATGCTGTGTTGTGGTTCACACTCAGTTCCCTCAGGCCTCTCTCTGGATGTATATGACTATCTTCATAGCTGAACAATAGGAACTGGTTGGAATCACATCATTGTTGAAGAGAACCATGTCCATCAGAATTGATCATCGTATAGTTTTTTTGCTGTGTATAATGATCTGATTCTGCTGATTTCACTCAGCATCAGTTCATGCAAAGTCTCTCCAGGGATACGTTTATAGTTACTGGAGAGGATGAGATTTGGATTTCAAACCAACAAAGGAGACTAAAAAGTAATCAGGAGAACCAAGAGGGAAACATTGTCATAAAAACCTAGAGAAGAGAGATTGCCCTGGAAGAGAATGTTCAACAGTATCAGATGGAGTATAGAAGTCAAGTAGAACGAGCTTTTGAGGAAAGCCTAGTCAGATCTGACACCTAAGATCTCACTGGTGCACTTGCTTTTGTCTGCAATGCAGTGATTCAAGAAAATTCCACTAGACTTGGAATAGATGTTATCTGCATCCTGAGGGAGAAATGTGGAGACTAGGTGTGGATCAAGGTATAATATTTTCACCTTTTTTTGTTTGCTTGCTTTTTCTTTCTCATTTTTTTTCCCCTTTTTGGTCAGATTTTTTTGTACAACATGACAAATATGAAAATGTTTAAAATGATTATTCATGTATAACCTATATCAGATTGTTTGCTGTCTTGGGGAAGGAGGTAAGGGAGGGAGGAAGAAAAAATTTGGAACACAAAATCTTACAAAAATGAATGTTGAAAAACTATCTTTACATGTAATTGGAAAAATAAAATACTGTTGAGGGGAAAAAAAGATCACTTGTAACTTTGGAGAGGGCAATTTCATTTTACTGAGAAGCCAGATTGCAAAAGGTTGGAAAGTCAATGAGTCAAGACAATGAGCTTTTTTTAAGAAGTTTGAGTTTTCGGGGCAGCGAGGTGGCGAAGAGGATAGAGCACCAGCTCTGAAGTCAGGATGACCTGAGTTCAAATTTGGCCTCAGACACTTCCTAGCTGTGTGACCTTGGGCAAGTCACTTAATCCCAACTGCCTCAGCAAAAAAAAAAAAAAAAGAACTTAGAGTTTTTTTTGAAGATGGGAAAGATTTGGACATATTTGTTGAACATTGGAGAGATTCTGGCAGAGATCTGCTGGAATAGGAAGAGATGGAATGAATGTTAAATAGAAAGGGGTAGTCTTGGTGTAGAAAAATGTTACATTATTATCATAGATTGGAATAACAGTTTAGAGTGGTTACATCTGCACAGAAATAAGATTACTTTGGCAGCAGATGTAACATAGAGTGGAATGATGAGAGACTTTTGAAGATGGAAAGCCAATTAAGAAGCTGTCAACAATGATCTAGAAAAGAGATGATGCGGGCCTAAACAAAGCTGTTAGCTGTGTGAGTGGAGAGAGGGGATTTAGATGTAAGAGATGTAATAAAAGTTGAAATGTCAAGATGTGACAACTAATTGGATATGTGGAATAAGGGTGAAGAGTCCAGGATAATGCCAAGGTTATGAACTAGGGAGACTGAATGGATGATGTTGGCTTTGGCAAAAAATGGAAGTTTAAAAGAGGGAGAGTTTTGGGGAAAAGATAATCTTATTTTGACTATGATGATTTAGAGTTATCTTCAGAATATCTAGTTTGAAATATCCATTGGATAATTAGTGTTGCTTTAAGACTGAAGTTCAGGAAGAGTGACTGAAAATGGAGATAAAGAAATGTAAATATGTGTTGCATATATCTTATGTATACAAAACATATACATACTTTTTTTTTTCCTCTCTATATATAGGTGACATTTAAATCCATGAGCACTGCTACAGTTACCAAGAGAATACAGAGGGAGGAAAAAAAAGAGGGGCCTTGGATAGAATATTGGGGAAAATGCATTATAAGGTTGTAGGTATGAAAGCTAGTCGGGCAAAAGAGATGGGAAGAGCAGCCAGCAGAGAAGCAGAAAAACAAAACAAAGCACTATTATGAAAATCCAGAGAGGAGTGGATATCTAGGAGGAAAGGGTAGTTAATAGTGTCAAATGCCAAAGATAAGTCTAGAAGGGTAAGAACTGGGGGTGGGAGTGAAGAAGATCGTTAGATTGGACAATTAAGAAATTAGGAGACCTTTTGAAGAGAGAAACTTCAGTTGAGCTAAGATCTTAAACTAAATTTTGAGTTGAGTGGTAAGAAGTCAGTAAGTATGGGCAGTTTTTTCAAGGAATTTGACTGGTAAAAGGAATTAAAGGGCCATAGCTTAAGGGGATGGTGAGGTATAGTAAAGTTTGGGATCTGAGAGAGATACTTAGGGATGTTTCTTTTTTTTTTAAATTTATTAAAGCTTTTTTTTATTTTCAGAACATATGCATAGATAATTTTCAACATTCATCCTTGCAAAACCTTGTGTTTCAATTTTTTTCCCTCCTTTCCCCCCACCCTTCCTCTAGATGGCAACTAATCCAATATATGTTAAATATGTGCAATTCTAATATAAATATTTCCACAGTATTTCCACACAGCACAAGACAAATCAGATCATGGAGCAGCTAGGATAGAGCACCAGCCCTGAAGTCAGGAGGACCAGAGTTCAAGTCTGGCCTCAGACACTTAACACTTCCTAGCTGTGTGACCCTAGGCAACTCACTTAACCCCAATTGTCTCACCAAGATACAAAAAATCAGATCAAAAAAGGTAAAAATGAGAAAGAAAACAAAATGCAAGCAAACAACAACAAAGGTAAAAATATTATGTTGTGATCCACACTTAAGTCCCCACAATCCTCTCTAAATGAAGATGGCTCTCTTCATCACAAGACTGTATAGTATGCAACCCACCCAATAAATCTCAGAGATTTCTCAAGGTACAAATGAGAAGCTGTCGAAAGTGAGGCCCTCTCATTTCTAAAATATATAGAGAATTGTCTCATATTTATAAGAATTCAAGCCATTCTCCAACTGAGAAATGGTCAAAGGATATGAACAATTTTCAGATGATGAAATTAAAACCATTTCTAGTCATATGAAAAGGTGCTCCAAATCACTATTGATCAGAGAAATGCAAATTAAGACAACTCTGAGGTACCACTACACACCTGTCAGGTTAGCTAAAATGACAGGAAAAGATAATGATGAATGTTGGAAGGAATGTGGGAAAACTGGAGCACTGATACATTGTTGGTGGAACTGTGAACGGTTCCAGCCATTCTGGAGAGCAATTTGGAACTATGCGCAAGAAGTTATCAAACTGTGCATACCCTTTGACCCAAAAGCGTTTCTATTGTGCCTATATCCCAAAGAGATCTTAAAGGAAGGAAAGGGACCCACATGTGCAAGAATGTTTGTGGCAGCCCTTTTTGTAGTGGCTAGAAACTGGAAACTGAATGGAACTCCATCATTTGGAGAATGGCTGAATAAACTATGGTATATGAATGTCATGGAATATTATTGTTCTGTAAGAAATGACCAGCAGGATGATTTCAGAGAGGCCTGGAGAGACTTGCATGAACTGATGCTGAGTGAAATGAACAGAACCAGGAGATCATTATACATGGCAACAACAATACTAAATGATGATCAATTCTGATGGACATGGCTCTCTGCAACAATGAAATGTTTCAAACCAATTCCAATTGTTCAGTGAAAAAAGCCATATACACCCAGAGAGAGGGATGTGAAATGTGGACCACAACATTTCAGTTTTGTGCTCTCTATTGATGTTTGCTTGCATTGGGTTTCCTTTTTCAGATATTTTGTGTTAATGTAGATACGATTGTTCTTGCACAGCAAGATAAGTATGGAAATATGTATACATATATTCAACTTGTCAAATATTTTAGTATAATTAACATGTAGTGGATTTCCTGTCATTTAGGAGAGGGAAGGGGATTGGGGGGGGGTAATTTGTAACAGAAAGCTTTGGAAGGGTCAGTGTTGAAGAATTACCCATACATATGTTATGCAAATAAAAAGCTTTAATAAAAAAAAAAAAAGAAAAGAAAGTGAGGCCCTAAACATAAGGGCAGAGGTAATATATGTTTTTTGACACAACATTATAAGCCCCCCCCTACTGGTTCATCCTCATTGACTGAGAATGTGACCTTACATTCTAAGCGTGAAAACTACAGTGATAGAGGAAACACCACATAGATTTAAATTTAAACAAAGATGTGTCTTTTATTGATTTTGAGATGTGTGCTTTAAACATATGGGTGGGGTAGGTAAGGGTTGAGTCTGCTTGTTCTATGCCTTCCCAGAATTGTTCTATCTACCCATATCCTGGGAATTATTTGTCAGTAAAGAAAGGCAGAGGGAAATAGGAACCTGATCCCATAGCTTGGTTAATTTATAGTTTTCCTTTTCAAGAAACATCAAATTTTTCACATTCTCATAAGATTAATTCACACTGTTGATCTATCTGACAATCATCCTCAGGATCCTCTTGTCCCATAGTGTTGAGGGGAATCCATCCTTGTCCTTTCAAGATTAGCATCCTTATTTGGTTGGAAGTGATGATCACCATCTTAAGACTATTTTGAGCTACTCAGGTCATTAACTGAATTGAGCAGGGTAAGCAGATGGGTACTAATATGATTCCACTCAAGGCCACTGAGATGAACCAGACCATTTGTTTCCACCAACTCCTACTAAACCAGGACCACCATGGGGTGTTATAGGGAGAGTTCCAAGTTTGTGCTGGAATATGTGCCAGTTTCCTAGTATCCTTGGTAATTTCTTTCACTATTTGTCCATTATCAGTTTTGATACAACTAATTAGATTCAGTTTCCTGAATTACCCTCTCTCCTTGGCTAATAAGTAGTCTAATACTAGTCTGTCTTGTAAAATTGCTTCTCTAGCCTGGGTGACTTGGTCAGCTAAAAAATCTAGTGTG
The DNA here is from genome assembly GCA_023553655.1 of Myrmecobius fasciatus. Lineage (NCBI taxonomy): Eukaryota > Metazoa > Chordata > Mammalia > Dasyuromorphia > Myrmecobiidae > Myrmecobius > Myrmecobius fasciatus. Next base: position 41,181 of record JAJPUD010012113.1, read on the forward strand.
TTTGGTTAGTTATAATCTCCACAATTGCTTGGAGTCTAATTATCCTGTTCAACATGTAAATAGGGGTTCTGTAACCCCAGCTCCTGTCTTGGGCCCAGGTTGCTGGACCATAAGTTTGGATAATTCTTTCAGGTGGCCAGGTATCTCCCCAGCCATTCGTATCACCAGTTTGTGTAATGGAGGTGTCCAAACTTTGCTTTTCCCTTTCCAGGCTATCATACAATTAAACACTCAAATGACTCTTTCCTGAGTCTGGAAGAAAAAAGAACTTGGGTCTAATCAGACTGCTATAACAGCTTCCTGTCCAGTTTACCAGGAGATATGTGTAGGCTGTTAGCCCTCATATCCAATAATGAGCTAGAGCATCTTCAGAACAACCTTTCCCCATAAGCTGTCAGGTAATAGTGTAAGTCATTGGAGCCTAGTGGTCTTCCTTCCATAAAGGTGGTTACACCATCATAACTGCAGTTCCTCCTTCCATATACAATTATTCCGTAAGTATTTTGTTTGTCTTGTCCCTTTACCAGTTGTTCAATAATCAATCTTATTACTGACACTCCAAAAATCTTTGAACATTTTTCATTCCTTTTTCTCATTTTCCCACTTCCATCTTAATTTAGTTTTTTTGTTCCAAACTGAGTACTATTCTGACTTATGCAATACCACAGGTTATCTCTAATACCACCCTCAATGCAACCTTCGATTTGGTTAGCCTTAAACCAGCAACTTTGGTCAGTATGTGGTCGATAGAATCCCATATGTGTACAAGGCACTTTTCAACCATTCTGACAAACAATTCCCTCTGAACTCCACCTCCCAACATATTTGGTACAATGAATAGCACAATTAGGGAGTCCCTCCTCTTCACAATGAAGTCTCCAAGTAAAAGCCCATTCACATTCACTTACTCCTAATTCTATACCTCCTCCAATCTGATTCTGACAGTAGACTCCCTTCTGCTGAATTGCTATTGGCCAAGAATGTTATTCTTGCTTGGACTAGAATCCAGTTCCATTATATACTACAGATCTATGGCTGAAGAGCCAGGTTGGATTCAGAGGAATTGGCACCCAAGGCCACTGGCTCAGCCATTGAGGCCCTCCACAAATCCAACAGTTGGAAAGGTTAAAGGTCAAGGCTATGGTCTTTATCAATAGTTCAAAGCTATTCTGTTGGGGCAATCAAGAGATAGGGGCTAGCCAGACAAAAGATGTAAAGAGGAGTAAAAGGCTAAGGAAACCCCCATGATGTAGCACTGGAATTACACTTCTGGAGGAAAGACAAGAGGGCACAAACACAATCAGCAAAGTAAGGGTTACAAGGACTGAACCCTCCTTTCTTGGAATTTCCAACCACTCTTCTTCATGAGTCAGGAAGCTGATCAGTAGGATGTTTCTGCTGCATGTGTAATTTCAGGTCACCTCGGGCCTCAGATGTCCACTTGGGCTTCAAGGGAGGAGCAGGTCCTTTTAGATGAGTGTGGTGAATCCAGCCATGTTTCTGGCTGCTGATGGCTGTGTCTGAAATCTGAATAAAATCTGAAAAGGGCCATCCCAACCCAGGGGTGGTTGGACTCAGCACACTCATGTAAAAGGAGCTGCTCCTCCCTTGAAGCCCAAGTGGACAGTACCTCTCTGCCATCTGGTAGGAACCAGTGTCCATCTGGCTGTTCAACAGCTCCAAGGGATAGAGCTTTTTCAATTTCTTCCTCTGTGAAGGTGGGAGAGGCAGATTAGGGGGAAGTGTTGGAATCAATGCAAACATACCTGGATTGTCATTCCTCCCTGCCGCCTCTCCCTCCTCTTCATCTGCTAATTGGTTGCCTCGGGCTTCAAAAGAGTTACCTTCCTGGTGCCCTCTCACATGTATTACAACTATATTCTGAGATTTTACAATGTTCTCCAAAATATCTCTCACATTAATGGATTAATGTGTAATGTGCTAGTTCTCTCCCTTTACTATTCATCCATCTTCTCTCTTCCCAAATTTTTCCAAATACATGAACCACTCCCCATGCGTATTTGGAATCTGTGTAAATGTTTCCATTTTTCTCTTTCAATAGTCCCAAGGCCAGATTGAGTGCATATAGCTCACAGGTCTGTCCTGACTAGATGGCTGGTAACTCTCCAGATCTCAAAACAGAAGTCATATCCCCATCAATACTTGCAAATCCATTTTTTCCCTTCCCATTTACTATTCTAGATGACTCATCAATGAACCAATTAAGACCTCACTTTAGTTTGGTATTCTAATTTCATATATCAGTGTTATCCATCTGGGCTATATTTGGGTTTGAGGTCAGTGATGATGCTGGGTTTAAATTATGATCTTGGGATAGCATCAAATCTTTTTTTTTTTTTGCTGAGGCATTTGGGGTTAAGTGATTTGCCCAGGGTCACACAGCTAGGGAATGTTAAGTATCTGAGGTAATATTTGAACTCAGGTCCTCCTGACTTCAGGGCTGGTGCTCTATCTACTGTACCACCCAGCTGCCCCAAATCAGTCTTTTCTAATAATATAGCCTCATATTTCAGAATCCTGGAATCAGTCAGCCACCTGCCAGACAGCCTTCTGATTTAGTATAGTTCTAACTTGATGAGGAACACTAACAATGACACCTCCTCCAAAAGTGAATTTTCTGCTCTCTTCCACTAGAACAGCTGTAGCTGCAACTGCCTGTACATAGGTAGGCCAATCCCTTGCCATAGGATCTAAAGCCACAGGTTTCCTTTGACCTCCTCTTATCTGGGCCAGAATCCCTAATGCAATCCCCTCATCAGCCACTTTCACAAAAAGAGGTGTTTCTAATGTTAGGAGAGCTAGAACTGGGGATGACGTATACATGTTTCAATTTTTCAAAACTTTGCTACCCCCTCAGAATCCCAACCGATACAATCAAGACTATATTCCAACAAACACTGATATAGAGGCTTAGGCTTAGTGTTGGAAATATAGGAGTCAATCCAGGCTCTACAATATCCTAAACCCAGGAACTTCCTCAGCTCCTTTTTAGTCTTTGGTAATGGAGTATGTATTCTAGCTGGATCCAATTTCTTGCTCCTTTCACGGGTTAGGTGCCCTAAGTATTTAACCTCCTCCACAAATTGAAGCTTTTCCTTTGAAATTCTGAATCCTGATTCCCCTAAGAAGTTCAGTAAATTAATAGTACTTTTACTGGTGTTTTTCCTCTTATCCCCAGTAATCAACAGATCATCTACAAATTATAGTGCTTTAGTTCTTGTAGCCAGTTTCTTCTTCTTCTTCTTTTTTTTTTTTTTTTGATTAAAGCTTTTTATTTGCAAAACATATGTATGGGTAATTCTTCAACATTAACCCTTACAAAGCTTTCCGTTACAAATTTTCCCCCCTAGTCCCCACCCTTCCCCTAGATGGCAGGAAATCCTACATGTTAACTATGTTAAAATACTTGAAAAATCAAATATATGTATACAAATTTCCACACTTATCATTGTTGTGCAAGAAAAATCATATCTACAAGAAAAAAAATCTGAGAAAGGAAACAATGCAAGCAAACATCAATAGAGAGCATGAAAATGTTATGTTGTGGTTCACATTTCACATCCCTCTCTCTGGGTGTATATGGCCTTCTTCACTGAACAATTGGAACTTGTTTGAAACATCTCATTATTGAAGAGAACCATGTCCATCAGAATTGATCATCATATAGTATTGTTGTTGCCTTGTACAATAACCTCCTGGTTCTGCTCATTTCACTCAGCATCAGTTCATGCAAGTCCCTCCAGGCCTCTCTGAAATCGTCCTGCTGGTCGTTTCTCACAGAACAATAATTTTCCGTAACATTCATATATCATAATTTATTCAGCCATTCTCCAATTGATGGGCATCCATTCAGTTTCCAGTTTCTAGTCACTACAAAAAGGGCTGCCACAAACATTTTTGCACATGTGGGTTCCTTTCCTTCCTTTAAGATCTCTTTGGGATATAAGCCCAATAGAAACACTGCTGAGTCAAAGGGTATGCACAGTTTGATAACTTTTTGAGCATAGTTCCAGATTGCTCTCCAGAATGGTTGGATCCATTCACAGTTCCACCAACAATGTATTAGTGCCCCAGTTTTCCCACATCTCCAACATTCGTCATCCTTTCCTGTCATTTTAGCCAATCTGACAGGTGTGTAGTGGTACCTCAGGGTTGTCTTGATTTGCATTTCTCTGATCAATAGTGATTTGGAGCAACTTTTCATATGACTAGAGATGGTTTTAATTTCATTATCTGAAAATTGTCTGTTCATATCCTTTGACCATTTATCGATTGGAGAGTGGCTTGAATTCTTGTAAATATGAGTCAATTCTCTCTATATTTTAGAAATGAGGCCTTTATCAGAAACCTTAAATATAAAGATTATTTCCCAATTTATTGCTTCCCTCCTAATCTTGTCTGCATTAGTTTTGTTTCTACAAAAACTTTTTCACTTAATATAATTAAAATTATCTATCTGGTGTTCAATTAAGAGTTTCAGTTCTGGGGCAGCTAGGTGGCACAGTGGATAGAGCACCAGCCCTGAAGTCAGGAGGACCTGAGTTCAAATGTAGTCTAAGACATTTAACACTTCCTAGCTGTGTGACCCTGGGCAAGTCCCTTAACCCCCATTGTCTCAGCAAAAAAAAAAAAAAAAAAAAAGAGTTCCAGTTCTTCTTTGGACACAAATTCCTTTCTTCTGTACAGGTCTGAGAGGTAAACTATCCTATCTAAATCATGAACCATTTAGATCTTATCTTGGTATGTGGTGGTAGGTGTGGGTCAAGCCCTAATTTCTCCCATACTAGTTTCCAATTTTCCCAGCAATTTTTTGTCAAATAGTGAGTTCTTATTCCCAAAGCTGGGGTCTTTGGGTTTGACAAACACTAGATTGCTATAGTTATTGCCTAGTTTGTCCTGTGAACCTAACCTATTCCACTGATGAACTACTCTATTTCTTAGCCAGTACCAAATAGTTTGATGACCGCTGCTTTATAATATAGTTTTTTATCTGGTACAGCAAAGCCACTTTCATCAGCATTTTTTTTTTTAATTAATTCCCTTGAAATTCTGGACCTTTTGTTTTTCCAGATGAACTTTGCTACTACTTTTTCTAGATCTGTAAAATAATTTCTTGGGTGTTTGATTGGTATGGCACTAAATAAGTAAATTGATTTGGGTAGTATTGTCATTTTTATTATATTCACTTGACCTACCCATGAGCACTTGATATTCTTCCAACTAATTAAGTCTGACTTTATTTGTGTAGAAAGTATTTTGTAGTTTAGTTCGTATAGTTCCTGACTACTTCTTGACAGATTCCCAAATATTTTATACTATCAACAATTATTTTGAATGGATTTTCTTGCTGCTGAACTTTGTTGGTAATATATAAAAATGCTGATGACTTATGTGGATTTATTTTGTATCTTGCAATTTTGCTAAAGTTGTAAATTGTTTCTAGCAGTTTTTTAGTTGAGTTTCTAGAGTTCTCTAAGTATACCATCATATTATCTGCAAAGAGTGATAATTTGGTTTCTTTATTACCTATTCTAATTCTTTTAATCTCTTTTTCTTCTCTTACTGCCAAAGCTAACATTTCTAATACAATATTAAATAGTAATGGTGACAGTGGGCAGCCTTGTTTCACTCCTGATCTTATTGGGAATGGTTCTAATTTGTCCAAAATAAAGCTTTCTAGGAATTTTCCCAATACCTGGCCAAACAAATTTGGGAATTCTGTGTAGCCTTGGGGGAGTGCACACCATTAAAACTGCTCCTTTCTACATATATCTGAGTCCTCCCATTCAAATGCAAAAATCTTTCTGCTGTCCTCCTCTAAGAGGCAGCTCCAGAATGCATCTTTAAAATCCAGCATACTGAACCATTTACTGGAACTAGGGATCCTTCCCAGGATAGTATATGATTCTGGTACAACAGGATGGGAAGGCAGAACTATTTAATTAATTTCTCTTAGATCTTGTACTAATCTGAATATGCCATCTTTCTTTCAGACCAGTAGGATGAGGGTATTGAAAGGTGAAACACCAGGCTCTGATCAGTTTATTCTTCAGAAGTCTATGTATGACAGGTTTCAACCCCACTCTACCTTCAATAGAAATAAGAGATTGCCTAATTCTTACGACTTCCTTCGGGTCTTGAAAGGTAATTTTGATAGGGGTAATATCAACTCTACCTGAATTATGAAATCTTGCCCAGACTTCTGGGAAGATTTCTATTAATTCCACCTCTTGGAGCTTTGCCATTTTGCTGAGACATATATTTACCCCCTTTCAGTATCAAGGCTATTCCTAGTTGAATAATTAAATCCCTTCCTTGTAAATTTGTTCCAGCTTTGGGAACCAGAAATAACATACAGAATATTTCCTGACCTCCCCCCCCCCCCGCCCCGTTCTAATTTTACCTCTTTTGGTTATGGGGATTAGAAAACTTTCCCCTCTTACTCCTGAGATAAACAATATTTCTTTAGATAATTCAACCCAAGGAGGGAGCTGTATGATTGAGGTTTAAGCAGCATCTGTGTCTAAGAAACATTGCTCCTCCTCTTTTGGCCCCACCCTTTAAATTTACTAAGGATCTGGGTGGTGCTGAAAAGCTCTTGACTTCCCTAATCTTCACCTAGTTCTATGAGGGAGTATACTTGCTGTTCCCTGTTTCTTTGTGGACAATGTTTCAGGAATGCCCTTCTGCCTGGAATTGCCAACATTGCCAACTGCCTTCCTTGCTCCCATCCCTGAAAGTTCTTCCCCTTGAGGGGCTCTTATCATGGAGCCTTGGCCACAGCTCACTGATCAGGACCTTACAGGTTGTGTTAGGCTCCTACCTTTCTGTTTCTGTTTCTCTTCATCCCTTCAAGTATAAACTTTTGTTGCTTCCTCTAGAAGAATAGCAAGTAACTTGTTCCTCTAACTTCTGCTACTTTCTGCTAATGTCCAGCCAGGCGTTTGCCACAAAGTGAAATTTCAAAGTTGCTTCAGTTTCTGGATCGTCATCTGGATCCAGACCAGAATATTTCCCCTTACTTTCTTTTAGTTTATTCAAATATTCTGTAGGAGAGTCCACTTTTCCTTGAGTCCCTGGAAAGGTTCTCTCAAGATTGTGTGTTCTGGGTACTGCATTTCTGACCTTTGTAAAAATTAATTCTCTCAAATCCTGCAAGTGTCCCCTGTGAGCTGAGTTATGGTGATACCACTGGGGGTCAGTCACAGGAAATTTTTGGTTGGCAGGAATGTCTTTTGTTGCAGCTGTCTTAAGAGCTCAAAGTATTAGAGCCCTTTGATCTCAGAGGCAAGATGAATGAGGCAGGGGAACTCATAGGGTGTGAAAAGAGCTCCAGTTTATTATGCCGCACAGCCTTGTTGATATACATTTTTGCAAGCGTGATCAGCGCATGAACAGTAGGCAATCCCCAATCACCTTTCAGAGAAGCAGCTCGTGGGCATTGCGTATGCATGGTATCTGCCAATGGCAGGAGAGCCGACCCAGCCATATCAGCAACCTGCTCACAGGCGAGAGGTCCTGTCAGGGCATCCCTGCTCATGAGCAACTAGCTGTGACCCTCAGGCTCAACCCATTCCCATGCCATGCATCAATGCTCCTTGCTCAACAAGGGCATTTCTGCAATGTGGCAGAAAACTTATTGTGCATCACAGGTCAAGGTGGCCTCTGTACTCCCTCTCAGCAGGGTCCCATACTCTAGTAGTCTATGATCCTATTCTTTTCAGAGCCACCTGTCTCAACATTCCCCATTCTTCCTGTGTAAATAAAGTATTTAAAATTGACATCGATTCACCCCAGGTCCATTCTTGGGCTCAGAAACTGATTGAATTGTTCTGCTAGTCTTGTGGGGTTGTCCATGAGGGATTTCATTTCTTTCTTAAAATTCCTAATCTCAGGTGTGGCTGAGTGGAGCATTTACATACCCCATAGTCCCTAGCCCTGGGTACAGTTTAGCTTCTGTTATCTTAGGATCTGGCAATCCTAAAGGAAAATTATCAAAATTCTGTTGCAACTGTCTGATTTCTCTCCTCAGAGAACTATTGGGCCCTGTTAGAGTAGGAGTAGAGAGAGCAATAGCAACAGGAGCAGAAACATAAGAAGGGTTGAGACAAAAGGGAGGGAAAGAGATAAGAGATCCCACTCCTTTTTCACTGCCTCTTCCTGTTTCTTACTTCCCTGATTCAAAAATAGCTTTTCCCCAGGAAGCCACAAGCTAGCATATATAACCTCTTCTGGGTTCACAGACTCCTTTCCATTAATAAATAAATTCAATTTTTGACATACCCAATCTTCAGTGGAACCATAAAGGGGGCAAATGGTTTGATCCCTTATATTCTTATTTCCTCATACAAACAACAGTACTTAATCATTTTATTTTTTCTTTTGTCCTTATATTTTGGTAGTTTATCCCAATTGCTTAATCTGTTTCCCAAGAGACTGTCTATTGGTACCTCAATTTGTTTTCCTGTGGCAGAAGCTTTAGACTGAGAATTTCCTATTTGATGAGACTTCCAGGATCAGCATGCTTAGATTCAAGTCCCAATTTTAGGGGTTTGCTCCCAGCCTCCCCCCCTCATTTTCAGTCACCCAAACAAACTGTTTTGACCCTTCTAGGAATCTAGTGCCTTCAGATTCTAGGGTCCAGCTTCCTTCACTGTTCAAATTTTCATTGCCTTTTTTTTTTTTTTTTTTTTGCTTTTTTGCTGAGGCAGTTGGGGTTAAGTGACTTGCCCAGGGTCACACAGCTAGGAAGTGTCTGAGACCAGATTTGAACTCAGGTCCTCCTGACTTCAGGGCTGGTGCTCTAACCACTGCTCCACCTAGCTGCCCCCACTGTTCAAATTTTCAACTGAGGATCTATTTCTTTCACTTTACACTGAGTTTCTCTGCTTCGGGTAACTTTTGTTCAAGGGGAGAACAAGGACTCTCAAACCATGGCAAACTGCTGAAATTTGTCAGGGCACCTTTTGTCAAGTTCTGAAAGTTTGTGATCCCCAATGACCATGTGATCCTGGACAAGCCCCCAAACTGTGTGGTATGCAACTCACCCTATAAATCTCAGACATCTCTTAAGGTACAAAGAGAAAGCTTTATTCAATTTTCATGAGAAGTGAGCATCACTCCCACCATATGAGGGGTGAAAGTGAGGCCCCAAACATAAGGGCATATGATGCTCTCTGATGCAACATTTACCCCCCCTTCTTCTCTACCCTCCTTTTCTCCTGCCCCACCCGCTCCCCCCCCACCCGCTCATCGACATTGACTGAGAATGTGACTTTACATTCTAAGTGTGAAAACTACAGCAAATGGGGAAGAAATACATAAATCTAAATTTAAACCAAGACATGCCTTTTACTGATCCTGAGACATGTGCTTTCAATATATGGGCTGGGTAGATTAAGGCTGAGTCAGCCTATTCTATACCTTCCTATATCCTGGGAATTATTTGCCAGTAAGTAAAAGCAGGAGAAAATAGGAACCTGATCCCATAACTTGGTTAACTTATAGTTTTTCTTTCCATTGAAGACCATTGGAACTGACCTGAATCATCTTTGTTGAAAAGAGCCACATCCATCAGAATTGATCATTGTATAATCTTGTTGTTGTCATGTACAATGATCTGGTTCTACTCACTTCATTCAGTATCAGTTCATGTAAGTCTCTCCAGATCTCTCTGAAATCATCCTGCTGGTCATTTTTTTTTTTTTATTAAAGCTTTTTATTTGCATAACATATGTATGGGTAATT